>MDKI01288207.1:0-14486 GCA_005239505.1 Nicotiana paniculata
ACCTATGCACGACATGACATTCATACGCATATGCATGATGCTAAAAGTGATTTATTATTTTCAAAGTTATCCAGACATACACGTTGAGTCAATTATTCTATATCTCTTTCATGTCTCTTATGTATTTATTTTATGTGCCTTACATACTCGGTACATTATTCATACTGACGTCCCTTTTGTTTGGGGACATTATGTTTCATGCCCGCAGGTCCCGATAGACAGGTGGAGAGCTCTCCAGGTAGGCTATCAACTCAGCGGAAGATGTTGGTGCGCTCCATTTGATTCGGAGTCAATTGTTTGGTTAGTATGATTTAGACGGGATTTTTTTGGTATGGCGGGACTCTATCCCCACCTTTATGACAATTATGTACTCTTAGAGGCTTGTAGACATATGTTGTATACGTGAAAGATTTTACGGCCTTGTCGGCCTATGTTTTGAGTTTGTAAATGATTATGTTGGCCTATTAGGCCCGTATGCCACATGTATATGATAATGTAATAAGAAAGATATGTTATATTGGTACTCCGTCAAGTAGGGTCCCGTCGCGGCCCATCGGTTTGGGTCGTGATAGGAATACCCATCCAAGAAGCAATAATAAGCACGTCCAGCAAGCCTATCCAACATTTGTTCAAGAAATGGCAATGGAAAATGGTTTTTCCGAGTCACTTTGTTCAGCTTCCTATAATCCATGCATGCCCTCCAACCGGTGACAGTTCTAGTAGGGATCAATTTATTTTTAGCATTTGTGATCACAGTCATTCCCCCTTCTTTGGGACACATTGTACCGGTGAAGTTCATGAACTATCCGAAATGGGGTATACAACCCCTGCATCTAGCCACTTGATGATCTCTTTTTTGACTACTTCTTTCATGGCCTCGTTCAACCTTCTTTGATGTTCCACAGAGGGTTTGGAATCCTCCTCCAATATGATTTTGTTAATGCAAAAGGCGGGGCTGATACCCCGAATATCCGCCAATGTCCAACCTATTGCCTTCTTCCTTTTTTGAAGCACCACAAGGGTGGAGTCTACCTGCACGTTAGTTAAGCACGAAGAAAGAATAACAGGTAATATGGAACAAGGGCCTAAGAACTTATAACTGAGGTGTGAAGGCAAGGGCTTCAACTCCAATGTGGAAGGCTCCTCGATTGAGGGATTTGTTGGTGGATTCTTCTGGTTCTCAAGGTCCAAGGAACGTTTTCGGGGCCCATATGTATAGAATCCCATTCCTTGCAAGGCATTTACACATTCTACCAAGACTTCCTTCTCATCCTCTTCGCGATTCAACAACATAGCTTCCAAAGGGTCTTCAACATTAATCATAACACTTGTGTCATCAACAATCACCTCAGTCACAAGATCCACAAACGAACACACTTCGTTGTTATTAGGCTGCCTCATTGGCTTTCACACGTGGAACATAACTTTTTCATCGCCCACCCGAAAGGTGAGCTATCCAGCTTCCACATCAACTAAGGCCTTCCCTGTAGCTAGGAAAGGTCTCCCCAATATGATAGGCACCTCATAGTCAACCTCACAGTCGAGTATCACAAAATCTACGGGAAGTATGAACTTGTCTACCCGAACTAGCACATCTTCAATTATCCCCAATGGCCTCTTCATTGTCCGGTCTGCCATTTGCAACCTCATGGATGTGGGTCTTGGTTTCCCAATCCCCAATGTCTTGAACACAGAATATGGCATCAAATTAATGCTCGCTCCCAAGTCACACAAAGCCTTTGTAAAATCGGCACTACCAATAGTGCATGGAATTGTAAAGGCACCAGGATCTTCTAGCTTTGGCGACATGGAATGCAAAATGGAACTCACTTGATGTGTCATTTTGATCGTTTCAAAGTTCATTGACCTCTTCTTATTTAGCAAGTCTTTCATGAACTTGGCATATCCCGGCATTTGTTCGAGGGCTTCAATCAATGGCACATTTATTGGTAAACTTTTCATCATATCAATGAATTTCTTCAATTGGTTTTCATTGTTTTGCTTCGCCGTCCTTTGAGGATATGGTGGAGGAGTCCTTGGAAAAGGAGCCTTGTCTTTTGGCACTACCGGATCTGGTATGTCTATCACATGTTCCCTAGACGGGTTCACATCATCTTGTGTCTCCTCCACATTTGAATCAATCTCTATCCTCACTTCATCATTCACATTCTCATCATTTGCTTGAATATCATGGCTCGACTCATCATCTTCTTGCACTATCACATCATCATAATTCACAATCTTTCTTGGCTTAGAAGTACTAGAAACTCCACCTCTACCCCTTCTAGTAGTCACCGCCATAGCATGCCCCGTGTTGTTCCCGCCCTTCGGGTTCACCACCGCATCACTTGGTAATGCACCCTTAGGGCGAGTATTCAAGGCTTGAGAAATTTGACCCATTTGGACTTCCAAGTTGTGGATAGAAGTGTTGTGGGAGGCTATTTGGGCATCAGAGTCAGAGTTTCTTTCCATCATTTGCTTGAACATGATTTCTATCTGTCCCATCTCATTGTTGGGAGAACTTGGATGTTGTGACGGATATGGAGGCGGGTTGTTGGGTTGTTGATACATCGGGGGCTTTTGAAAGCCCGACCCCCGGTTTCCTTGATTATTGTTGTTCTAACCCCCTTGATTTCCATTGCCTCCCCAATTACTATTATTGTTGCCACTCCAGTTGCCTTGATTATTTCCTCCCCAATTGCTTTGATTTTGCTTGGTTACTCCAATTTTGATTGTTGTTCCCCTAGTTGTTCTGATTGTTGTTGTTTCCACTATTCCAATTCCCTTGTCCTTGGTTGCTCCAATTTTGATTGTTTCCCTTGGATCTCCACTGTTGTTGATTTGGAGCATTGCTCCGTTGACCTTGGTAATTGTTCATATATTGAACCTCTTCACTTTGATCATCATAAGAGTCATCTTGATAATACCCGCTACCACTTTGCTCAAATTGATCCTGATTGTTTTGAACTTGTTGAACTCTTTGTCTTCTCTTGTTAACCATCATGTTCACTCCTTCCATGGCATGTACTTGTTTTGGCCCCTGAACCTGCTGAAGTTGAGCCTTGGCCAAATGATTCATGATGGTTGTCAACTCTGCTATGGCTTGTCCGTGATCATGAAGTTCCTTGTGAAGGTGGATAATATTAGGGTCACCCTGAGGAACGTTGGCTCTACTTTGCCAAGCTGAAGAGGTGTCTGCCATCTCATCTAATATGTCACAAGCATCAGCATAAGGCACTTTCATTAAATTACCCCCAGCGAGTTGATTCACCACACACTGGTTAGTTGTGTTGATACCCCTATAAAAGGTTTGTTGGATCATTGCTTCAGTCATATCGTTAGGGCATTCTTTTACCATTATGCGGTACCGTTCCCAAATCTCATGTAACGAATCATTTGGCTCTTGTTTAAAAGCTAGGATCTCATCTCTCAATGTTGCTATATGTCCCGGAGAGAAAACCTTTGCTATGAACTTCTCATCCAACTCATCCCAAGTGGTGATGGAATGGTTGGGTAGCCTCTCAAGCCAATTTAGAGCGCTCCCTCTTAGAGAAAATGGGAAAAGTCTTAACCTCAAAGCGTCCTCAGATACATTCGTCTGCTTGCTCCCCCAGCCTATGTCTAAGAAACCTTTGAGATGATTATATGCGTTCTTATGTGGAGCTCCAGCGAAGAAACCCCTCTGTTCCAACAGTGTAAGCATGACATTGCTTATTTGAAAGTTGCCCGCCTGAATCTGGGGCGTGACAATTGCACTTGTGTAGCCTTCATTGGGAAACACCTGGTGTGCTGCCCTTGGGGGAGGTGGGGGAGGGTTTAGAATGTTGTCATGAGGCGGGCACCCTCTTCTTTGTACTTAAGGTTCAAGATGAACCTTATCCACTTCATTGTCATCTACCTCCTCCCCCTGAGGAATATGTTCCAGGGCCTCATTAAGAGCCATTTAGTACCTAAAAGAAGTTGACACACAAAATTAGAAAAATGGAAGGAAAGAAAAACAAAACACATAAATACTCGGATATATAGCTAAGACCGTCTAATTCCCCGGTAACGGCGCCAAAAATTGATCGGGTCCAAGCCTACACTACTATTGAGTAGCGAGGGTGGTCGATGCAGTTTGAACCCAACTAGGTTGGGATCGAATTCACATGGAGTTAATTGGTTTGGAATTAGGTTTATATCCAAGCTAGATGTGGGTTTTGCTTCTAATTACACTTCCATACATTTGGGTTTGATTTCTACTTCTAACTTTACTCTATTGTATACAATAACTGAAACTAAGTACAATATTTTTGTTGTTGGTTTTCAAGTGTTTAAAAGAGACTATGGTGTGACTTCTACCTAGGTGGATATCTAACGGGTAGCAAGAATCTAGGGCAAGCTTTATTAGTTGGGGTCTTAATATAGCTATCACAACCGGGTACTCACTCTAGACCTCTCGGTAGTTTGAGCGATTTTGGCCAATTTGGCTTTCTCAAATCCAAATGGGTATTCATGCAATTCAAGTGATGTTAGCTCAAGTCAGGTATTACTATCTCTAAGTTTAACCCTTTAATTGGGGCTATCAATTTCTTGAGTTCACCCCAATTCCTTGTTAGCCTAGTTTTCCTAGACTTAGTCCCTCTTTCTCAAGAAGAGACTAAGTCATAAAGGCATGAACCAGTGTTTGCAACCACTAATTCTATAATTCTAGCAAGAAGTAGGCTAAATATCACTAACACATACACATTCAATCCCTAAAATTCAATACCCATTAAATACCCACACTAGGGCTGGGTCACAACCCTAGATATGAGTCTAGCTACTCATGCAAATAACAGAAATTGAAGATGAAAAGAAGATAAAATCCATAATATATGATTAAGATACGAAAATCTAATGTTAAAAGATGAATCTAATACAAATTTTCCCAAAAGGGAAGTTCCATCTGTCTCATGTGCTCAGATAATACATAACATAACCTAAAAATGACAAAAAGTTCTATTTATACTAAGCAAAAATTTCTGGACAAAAATACCCCTGCAGAGGTTGTGCGGCCGCGTAATTCTGAACGCGACCGCACTCTTGCTTTCACAGCCGCATAATTCTGATCACGGTCCGTATTCTTCACTTTTAGGTCTGGGTTGAGCTGAGTTTCACGAACACATAATTTTCTTCGCGGCCGCGTAAGAGATTTTTGCTGCCGCATAATTCTGATGCAGACCGCACTTCTCATTTTTGATTAAATTGTAAGCTCTCTGAACCTCATCCACCGCGGCCCGCATAATTCCAATCGCGGCCGCACAAGTACTTTTGCGGCCGCACCTTTCTAGTACGAACCGCGTTCATCTTTTAGCCTAAAAATCAACCTCTCTGAATCTCCCTTTCGCGGACCATGTAATTGTGATTGCGACCGTGTTGTGACTTTCGTGGCCGCACATTATTTGTATGGTCCGCATTCCAGATCTCTTGGCCTAGTATTGGTTTTTATTCAAGTTTTGACTCCTTTATGAGTTGATTATGACTCATTTGGCTCATTTTGAACAATTCCTGCAAGCAAGCATTTTACATTAGTTTTCGGGAATACCTTCACGAATTTTTGGCCCAAAACACAAGTAAAAGAGAGCAACTAATAGGTTAAAATCCCTACTTATCATCCGCGTAGGTTTCTGCGGAGTGAGCATTGCGTTCACGGCAGTGTGCACGCATTCGCGTAGTGTGTTTGCTGAGCTGGGCAGTTGATGGCCTTCTTCTTCGCGTTCGTGTGGTGTCTACTGCGTTCGTACAATTCCATTTTCTGTGTAGCGTTTGCGAGGTTTGTGCCGCTAACGCGTAGAGTAATTTGGTGGCAGATTAAATTTGTTCATCGCGAACGCGATGGATTTTTCGGGTTCACATAAGAGGATGCCTAGGAAAAATTATAAAGTACTCTATTCCGGGGGTTTCGGCCATTTTTGCACTTTTGGAGCGATGAAGCTTGGATTGAGGTGTTTCTTGAAGAAATTTTCACCATGTGGACTGGGATAAGTGTTTTCTACTCATTTGTAATTTTATATCATGAATATATCTTCATTTTCGGTATTTGATTGAGGGTTCCAAAAGAGAAATTGGGGGTTTTTAACCTAACGTTTCAGCGCGTTTTGAACATCGATTTGGTTTTGGGTTTGAGTGAAACTAGTATGGTTTGACTCATAATGGAATGAGTTGTCGGATTGTATGAGTTTTATCGGGTTCCGAGGTGTAGGCACGGGTTTTGACTTTTTGGCCGATTTTAGTTTTTTGATTAAAGATTCGATCTTTATCGATTGGGTTTGTTCCCTTTGGCATTATTAGATGTATTTGAGTTGCTTTTGGCTAGTTTTGAACCGTCCGGAGGTCGGTACGTGCGAGATGGAATTTTTGGAGCATCCTTGGCTTGCTTGGTATTGGAATTTGGCTTCTTCGAGGTAAGTAACACTGCTAAACTTGGTGCCGAATGTATGAAATCCTGAATTACGTGATATATGTTTGGTGTTGAGGTGATGCACATTCTAGGTGACAGACGTGTGGGCGTGCACCATGTGAATTGTGACTTTGTTATTCCTGTGGTACTGTGTAGTTACCTTATCTTATCTGTAACCATAATCTTTACGTACTAGAGCTATTGAGCTGTGATCCATGATAGAAACCATGTCTAAGATACATGCTTATCCTGTTGGGACCCACTGAGGTCATTTCTGATGTTTAGTTATCTGTACATTACATTATGCATACCATATCTCAGTCTCTGTTATATGCTCATTTGGGTCGGTCGTTCCGTCATACTTAGGAATCTCGGGCATGAAAATTTCTTAGGGATCGGCTTTGGAGCCGTGCTTAGAGGAAAAGGTTTTTGCACGAATTTCTTGGAATCCAGGCCTTTCAATATTGGCGGTGCTCCTGAGATTTGATCTACCATGGAATTGTAGGTTTTCATCTTTTTGTCATTAGCTTTGATTTTCTTCTCCCCTGATTCTATTCGTTTTGTCAGTTCCTCGAGCAATTTTATGATCTCGTGGTTAGTCTCCAATTCATTTTAATTCGACCTCTCTACGACCAGTTCAACTCCGCTCGGTGCGCGGTTTTGGTTCTGTAAATGAGCTATCGCCGCCTATTGAGCCTGCAACATTTCGAAGATCACCCGTAAACTGATCCTGTCTCCTCCAATGTTTTGTGTATTTTGAGTCGTAGATCGGGCTCCACCACTGACGCTTTTCTAGGGTTCGATGGGCAAGTTTGTGTCGATACCACCCACATGTGAACTAGAGTCAATTAGGTCCGCGATCGGAAATTCTGATGGAATCAACGGTCGATATCTCGTCATTGGGCGTTACATCATTATTTTCACCGTGGTGACTGGACTCGTTATCAACATGTGTGGGTGCAGATTGAGAGTTTAACATTTTGTGTTTTAACCTGAAATTAGAGACACCTCAAAGAACAAGTGTAAAGTAGTGTGTGTTATGGAGATTTGTATCAAATAACCACTATTATCCTTGGCCTCGCGGTAGGCGCCAAAATATTTACCCTTAAAACCAGATAGCAATTGAATTTGTAAGTGGTTTTAAGAATATGTGGATTAACTTGACACAAAATGATATATTAGATCATAATTAAAAATAATGATAAAGTAAATGCAAACCACATGAATTAAACAGTTTAAGTCTTGGAAGGTTAGCCACCCTCGAGCGGAACGTACTTCGATCAATATCAAGATAGAAGAATCAGAATTTAAAGAGAATAATAATATATTGCTTTGGAATGCGTGTTACAATCTGCCAAATGAATTATCAGATCCCCTTTATATAGGAGAGAAGTCCTACTTTAGGTATAATTCTATAAAAGGTAAAAAATCCCTTGATTTGCTGATTGCTGGTTCCTTACTGACACGTGCCGAGATTTCTGCCATAATATCCGGCCGGTCACGGATATTTCGGCCTTCTGTTGGTTATGCTAATAATGTTTCTTCGAGCTCGTTCGGGAATAAGATCGACGCTGAGATCACAGACTCAATCGAAGGCAGGTGTTCTGATCTCGAATTCTAGCTCGGTAGACTCGGGATCGATCTTTTGTCCATTTTATCATCAATAGTTGTGAAGTTACATGCCATCGTTAAAAGCTTCCATGATGACAAGTTTCGTGAGGAAAGAAGAGGTGGGAGTATTAATTTTCCCATCAAAATCACAAAAAGAAAAAGAAGAATAAAATGATGATGATATATCAGAGCTAGTAATTGCATTATAAGTGGCTGACACCTCAGATCCACTTCCTTCACTTAATGCTTATTATCTGTTTTGTTACTTTCCATCTTCAATTTGTGGAGTGTTCAGGTGGTTTTACACAACAAGTCTTTACTTTTTATGCCTTTTGAATTATGTCAAAAATATTCCACCCAATTTGATGCTCTGTCCCTGCTTGTCTTTTTCCTTTTCTTCTTCTCTTTTTTATGGGAGAAAACAGAAAAAAGCTGATTTAATCAAATAATGCATTTTCGTTGGTCTTAAAGATGCTAGATGTGACACAGACACGAACTCCAGTTTACACTATTTCTTTCATCTGACACGTAAAGAAACAGTGTTAAATTTGCAAGCGTAATGGAAACTATCCCAACAGAAATGCAAATAGGTGGAAAAGACAATTATCTCGCATGCAAACATATACAGGCAGAATTAAGAGACCGTTCGGACATAAATAAATTTTCCTTTTTTTCAAAATATTTTAAAAACCTTGTTTGGTTATCAAAATTTTATAATTTTTTCAATCTCGCTTAAAAATGTATTTTGATATTTGAAAAACGGGTGTCAATTGAAAATGAGAAAGTTTCTAGTATTTAGTAACAAAATATGTTGAAAAAAAGAGATTCAAATATGCTGCAAAAATTATAACCTAACACAACTTTATCTTCAATTAAAATTTTAGTGAAATTCTAAATTTGAAAAATAAATTTGGAATTCATGTCCAAACGCCTAGTAAATATCTCACAGGATACGCTAACTGTTGATCAACACGAGAAATTAATATACGGTACAAATATGATAAAAGTAATTGGAAATATTATGCTAATTATTAGTATTCTAAATCTTGATCGGATATTGTAGTTACCAGATTTAGTTAGATAGACAAGAGATGATTGAATTTTAATGTTCAGTTTTTTCAGAGGGTAAGTGTGGATAAGATCATATAGTCCCCAATAGTCTTATGTTTAGTTTTACGTCATTGGAAAGAAATTTAGAGTATGTTAAACCAACCTGCAGGTACATATTAATGTTGAAGGATTCAAGAAAGTTCAGATTAGCAAGATTATTGTATAAAATTAAAGGAACTACATCAAAATGTGCAAGATGGCCTTTTTGTTTTCCTTATATTTTTAAGTTTTTGAGGGTAGAATGGACTTTGTTTTGGTTGGGATTTAGACCCTGCATTTAATGGTTTAAAGTGGAGTTGCAACCGTTACACTGCTACTTAAATCTCACACACACAAAAAAAATATAAGAATATTACGCGAAATCACTTCCATATATTTTAGAGAGTAATTAATATGATTGTATTAACTCATCACAGATCTTTTATTTCATAATGACTTAAGATTTATAAACATCGTACAACAGACACAATGTTGAGTAGGCTGCGTTATATTAGACTGCATGACCATCTCATTTAAAAAGCATAACTAAACTATTAGAGAAAATACACTTTTAATAATTTAATTATACTACGTCTCAATAGGTGGCCTAGGTGTGTGACGATTATTTGCTCCCGAGCCAGGATAATCACGGCTCTCTAAATCCGTCCTGCCATTGATGAACTCTTCCTCCATAGCTTCCAATTTCATCATCTGCTTTCAATCATATTCAAAAATAAGATTACACTTCGTTATATAATATATATAACAGCAGAAGTACCTGGTTAGTATATGTGGGTGATGGAAGCTCTTGATTTTCATGCAAAAAAAGACGTGTATTCCCTGTAGTACAAGAAGAATGGAAGTTCAATGAAAAACAAAATCAGATATGATTAACTTAAGCCACTTAAAGAATTAGATAGAGAAGTGATCAAGATTATGTACTTGATATTGGAGCAGCATTAAAAGAGAAAATATTAGAGATAGCTAATAAAATTATAAGTACAAGAAGGGCATTATTCCCTGCCATTTTTTGTATATATGACACTCAAGAAGGATATATTCATCCTAATCCACTTCCCTATTTATACTAAACACATGTAGTTGAAGTACTCTATTGTTCTAGAAGCAAAGAGAAAATTATTTATTCATGTCTTAATTAATAAACCATAATAAGAATCTGTCCTAAAACTAAACTCTATAAATATAAATATTGGTTAAATACTCTTGTTATGGAGGAATACCTACCCTAGTACTTCCTGTCCTCCCAGAGAAGAACATATCAATCCCTTGCTTTTCCAAACATGATGATCAGATTGACTTATTTTATAGCTAGGTTGTTACGTGCACCAATGACGCAGTTTGTTTTTTCATTGAAATCTTTTAAATTTCTATTAGTGGAGCACTGCATGAGCCAGTACAAATATCCATACGACATGGTAGAACGTAGTTATATTTGGCTAGCTAATATATTTTTAGCATGATGTGATATTGTCTATTTTAGGTTAAAATTATATAATTTTTTTCAAAAGTTTCAATATTGCAATACCTAATAATCTGTCATTCGAAATTAAGTACCACATAACTAATTACGGAGATTTATTAACTTATTGTGCATCATCCATATGATCTGAGTATTTATAGTTACGAGCTCACAAGCTTTCTCTTGATTCTTGTGTGTGGCACCAAAGTACGGGCAAAGGGAGTAAACCGACTCGTTTCTCACCATCACTTTGTTGGATTTGTTTCTTAGCTTTTCACGAACCGTTACTTGAGAGCTAGTCTATATCATCTCCGTAGTTTCGTTATACGGTTAACTTATAACATAAAGTCAGCCAAAAACCTTAATAAGATGTAATATTAATCCCGTTTTGAATTTAGCCTATAAAGTTTTCTTCAAAAATTTTCACACCAATAAAAATATTTCTACAGTTTATATATAGGTTTTTCCCTTGTTAACTTTTAATGTAGAAACTTAGTCCGCATAGCCAATAAGATATATCTCGGGAAACTTTCCTGTGAACTTTCTTGGTCCTCAACAAATATAATTCTGCCACGTACAGATCACACAAAGCTTAAAAATCAAGTATATATCAGCTAGCAATAGAAAAACAAGCACTATAAAGAATAATCGATCCAAGTTTGTCGGCCATAACTCAATAAAAAAGTTTGTTTGTTTATAAACTAGGATGAAGTTTCATATGAACTCACTGATATTGACAAACTAAAAGCATCATTTCGTGATGTCTTTTCTCGGCTGAAATTTTCTCTTCAATTGGTATCCACTGCAGGAGAATTTTTTTAATAATATACAATTATTTTCTTAATCGTCTAACAATAATTTTTTATTGATGTATGCTTTTAAGGTTAACTAAATTTAATAATAAAAAATAAACGTAATATGATAACTAAATAATGATATGTTCTATTTAATTTTAATTATCGAAATATCTTTTCAAATTCGAAAAAGATATAGATTTAATAGATTTTGACGTATGAATAATATGGAAGAACAAAGAGATTGGCGTATTTCAGTAACATTTGATAAAAAAGTGATAATACAACCGATTATCTAAAGTAAATAAAAATGGATGCACTTTATAGTTCTATAAAATATTACTACATCCTATGAGAATTTTGACATTTTTTAAAAAAAATACTATAAAAAGTCATAAAAGTATATATAAAATTATATATTTATATATCGCTTTAGTTCGAATTTTTTACTCAATATTAAATCAAATAAAACTAAAGCTAATGGGGTTTCTTAATCGAATGACTTTTCTGTTTTGTGTAGTTGAGCGGTTCGATTTGAACACCTCTCCTTATAGTACTAATGGAACTTTCCTATACACCTTTTTAGAATTGTCTTTTATATTTGATCCATAAGAAAAAATTTGGTAAAGTAGCCCCACGTCAAAATTCACTGCCAGAATTTTGAAGCATGTTTCAATTTTGATAGTACACCTTCAAAATTCTGACAACGTGTTTTAAATTTTTGACAACGTACTTTAAAATTTTGAGAATATGCTTTAAAACTATGGCAACATGCTTTAAACGTTTGACCGCAGGCTATTTTTTAAAAAATATTCTTAACGAAAAACATAAATAGTGTCACTAAATGATCCTATTTGTGCAAATCTCCTCCTACACAATGTATATGAGCGTTGTTTATAATATGTTGTGCATCGACGGCGTCAAATTTGCGGGTATAGTTGAATTTAGATAGGTTAAAATAAGTGGGTCAACAAATTACTTGATCGGGATAGATTGAGTTAAAATGAGTTAAAAATCAGATTATTGCACAATCCGTCCAACTCTAACCAATTCTAAAATATCGAACAAAAGAACTCTTAAAAAATATTTTGGTAAACTTATGAATCAGTTTGCAATTAATATTTTAGCCTAAGTCAACACAACTTTAAGATGGACTAGCTTGGGTCAAGCATATTTTTGTGGCTAATTTTGCCATCCATAACAGCAACAATTAATCTAGAACTTAAGGCTATGAGATTAGTAGCATTGACAGTATAAATCTCTTTGAAAACCTTGTGATCAGTCAAATATGGTATAGACATATACTGTGTATAGGGTTATCAAATTTGGCCCAAACCTAAATGACTCGACCTATCTGTTCAAGGTTGATTCTGATTATTGATCCGTTCATTTGTTGAACTGAGTCCATCTTGACTCAACTTTTCTCAACACATTTAAAGTTGGACTGATTTTAGCCCAAATTGATCCATGAGTAACTTTGCCAAAATGTCTTAGAAATAATTCTTTTTTGTTTGATATGTTATATATGACCATAACAAAAGAAAAAAAGTTAAATTTTGTACTTATACAACTCATAAGAAAACAATACATATTAATTAGATCTTGGTAAGAGTTGGGTGGGTTGAGTTATGACCCAAATTTTATCCAATCTTAGACCAAATATATTTCAGGCGGGTCATTGACCTATCCATTTATTGCCTTATCCGATTTTAACCCACCCAAAATCAGCTCAACCTACTCATTTAATACTCTTAATGGTACATAACATAGTAGAGGGGTATTTGCATCTATACCCGCTTTGCAAAAAAAATTACAAGCGTACCCACTTTTCGCCTAAATTTCATGCATACGGGCCTGAAGTAGCAAAGGCAATCACGGAAACTTCAGCATTCTAGTAGACGACTTAACTTAAGCATTCTACTAGCTGAAGTTTTGTTCTCTATTTGTTGAACTTCAACATGTTTTAGCTGATGTTTTTTCCTAGATTCAATAGTTTTGTCGTAAAGCTTTTTCAAAAACTTCAGTAGAAGATGTTGAAGTAATTTAGTTCATTTGTAAAAACTTCAGCACTAAATAAGCTGAAGTTTTGTTCTGGATTCAATAGTTTTGTCGTAAAGCTTTTTCAAAAAACTTCGGCAGAAGATGCTGAAGTTATTTAGTTCATTTGTAAAAATTTCAGCACTAAATAAGCTGATATTTGCTGAACTTCAGCATGTTTTAGCTAAAGTTTTGTTTTATATTTGCTAAACTTCAGCATGTATTAGCTGAAGCTTTGTTATGTTTAGGATGAACTTCAGGGCTGAAGTTTGTTTTGTATTTCCTGAACTTCAGCATTCTAGGAGTTGGAGTTTTTTTTTATATTTGCTGAACTTCAGCATTCTTATCCAAAAACGGTGCATGAAGTTTTGTTAATTTGAGTAACGTGAAATAGACTGGATTGCACTGTGGTTATTTCGATAAGAAAAATATAGTGACCAATAGAATATTAGCGTACGACGTTGAAGCTTGACAAGACAAAGAAATAAAAGAAAAAGAACAAAGATATGGATTCCCATTTTTTTTATTTTTACGAGAGAATTGTTGCTTAGAATTATAGCAGCAAACGTTAATCTTCAGCAGAAAGTTCATCCCTATGAACTGAAATTTTATAGCAGCATCAACAGCAGCAGAAGAAAGAAGAAGAAGAAGAAGAAGAAGAAGAAGAAGAAGAAGAAGAAGAAGAAGAAGAAGAAGAAGAAGAAGAAGAAGAAGAAGAAGAAAACGAAGGAGGAGAAGGAGGAGGAGAAATGTGGCTGAAGTTTTTTAAAAAGTGGGTACAAGTTAAAAAAAATTTTAAAAATGGGTATAGGTTAAATGGGAGCGACCAAATAGGGCGCCCCGTGCAATTTTTACCATAGTAGAGTGTTATTTTTTTCGGTCTGTTGCCTCTATTCTTTCATTGCTCCCCAAATGTTACCACTACGGTGAAAAAATATCAACCTCATGTAGGGGTGGCTAACGGGCCGGGCCCGGGCCAAACGGGTCAAGTGGCCCGGGCTAAGCGGGCCCGGGCTATGCGGGCCTGGGTTATGCGGGCCCGGGCTAAACGGGC
>ML338736.1:0-27222 GCA_005239505.1 Nicotiana paniculata
ATAATACATCCTGAATTAAAATGGTACTTGACATATAAAATATATTTGAAATATACATTAAAAAGACATCTTAAAATACGATGTCACTTCACAAATAAATATACAAATTATATACATAAAATATATTTTGGATTAAAGTGATACTTGATATACAAAGTATAAAAGACATATAAATCAATACATATTGAATTTAGGTAGCATTCACATATGCATCAGATTTTCGAAAAATGGAGTGAAGAAGATAAATGTTGGAAAGGGAGAATGGAGATGGACAAAAAAAGTACTTCCTAAGGTTAGTGAGTCAGTTAACTTATTAAATGTTGAGCTTAATTTTTATAATATGCTAATAATAATTTTAAAAATGTGCTCTTTATGGAATAAACAATAAATGATGCTATTTTTTAAAAAATAATAGTTAAAAAGGATCATGCGTGTAAAAAAAACCCATTTTGTTTTAATTGAAAAGTGGAGTTTGGTCAAAGCCCATATGCCATCAATATCGCAGTTTTATAAAATGACTGAAAGTGATACTTCTAGGAGTAAAAAGGGAGAAATACAAAAATAGTCAGATTTACAAATGGTCATTCAAAAATCGCCACACATTCAAAAGTAATCGAAATTTAACAACTTTTTATCTAAAGATAAATCTGACCGAAAACACTATTCAAAATCCGGAAAATACTCCAGTATATTATACTGGAGTTCCAACATAAGTATACTGGAACTCCAGCATAATAGAATGGAGTCCCAGCATAAGTATAATAGAACTCCAGCATAATATACTGGAGTTCTAACAAAGTATACCGGTCCAGTATAATCTGCTAGAAGTTCATATGTCACGACCCGAAATTCCACCTTCAGGCCGTGATGGCGCCTAACGTTGCACCCGCTAGGCAAGCCAACGTGTTAAAGGAATTGATTTATTAACAAGTGAAAATAACAAACACTGACTAGGTAATAGAGATAAAGTGCGGAAGCATTAACATAGGTCTAAATAACAATAGCTAATAACGCAGAAATCCCTTTAAGTACAACCTATAAGTAGAGTCACAACCTCACGAGCTAGTCTAAGATTTGACTAAAAATAACAGTTTGAAAATAAAATGATGTATCTGTCTGGAAAACACATAAAGACAGAATGAAATATAGACAAGGACGCTGATCCACGAACGCCACGCGGAACTACCTCGGTGTCGTATGGAATGGACTGAAGGACACTCCCACTAGCGATGTCCACTGGGTCCGGCTGCGTAATCTACACAACATAAAGAAGTGCAGGTGTAGCATCAGTACAACCAACCCCATGTACTGAGTAAGTGCCGAGCCTAACCTCGGGAAAGTAGTGACGAGGCTAGGACACGACGACAAATAGTTTCTGTACAAGTCAATAGTATAGCAGAAAATAAATAAGGATACAGTTACGGGGAAGAACATGTTGGGGATAAGAGGGGCAACAATGGCTAAATTAGTAGAATCAAGTACTAACAGAAATGTAGAAGCAAAACAGGAAATATCAACCCGAACAAGTAAAATAGACAGAAGAAAAACACGGCATGACCCCTCGTGTATAACCTCAAAATCACACGGCGCGGAATGTCCCCTCGTGCATAAACAATAATGACGCGGCAGAATGTCCCCTCATGCATCAATAATAATCAATCGACACGGAATGTCCCCTCGCGCATAAATAATAATCAATCGGCACAAAATGTCCCCTCGCGCATACATGATAATCAATCGGCACGGTATGTTCCCTCGTGCATAATACAATCAATCAACACGGTATGTTCCCTCGTGCATAAATATAATCAATCGACACGGTATGTTTCCTCGTGCATAATATAATCAATCGGCACGGAATGTTCCCTCGTGCATAAATAATAATCATCGGCACAGAATGTTCCTTCGTTCATAAATAATAATCATCGGCACGGAATTTTCGTTCGTGCATAAATAATAATCATCCGCACGGAATGTTCCTTCGTGCATAAATAATAATCACTCGGCACAGAATGTTCCTTCGTGCATGATGAGTGTAAAAGCAACAATTGATGTGAAAGTTTTACAATACGACATTTCAAATGTACAGAAATAATCAACAAAATTCTACTGTCCAGGCAAGGGACTCAGCTATAACCAATCTCACTCAAAGGTATAATGTCAACAGTAAAAATCCTCGACCGAACACATAGTCAAGAACTTTCTACGTCATGAAGTAACCTCAAGGTACCACTTTCAAGGTTCCCAATAATTCACAACACGGAGAATATCAAAGAACATTAAGCAACTCATCAAAATGGACTTACGGGCATGTTTGACCACAACATATATGTACCCGTCACCTCACCTATACATTGGACATGAATTACACATAGCAAATAAGACTCTATACTTATTCCCTCAAGCTAAGGTTAAGCCAAACACTTACCTCGACTCCAAGAATGCAAGTCAAGCCTCAATCACGACCTTTCCTCTTGAATTCGACTCCAAAACGATAATATCTAGACATAATTGACTTAATAACATCAATAATAATTCAATAACTCAATCCCAAAGCCTAATTATACATTTCCCATAATTCTTCCAAAAATACCAAAATTCGACCCTGGGCCCGCTTGGTCCAAACTCGAGGTTCGGACCAAAACCCGATCACCCATCCCCAATGAACCCTAATATACAATTTGTTTTGAAATCCAACACCAAAATGAGGTTGAATTTCAAAAAATTTCAAAAGCCCTAACTCTACCCAAAACCCCCAATTTCTACCCTTGATTTCATGTTTTTAGGCCTAGAAGTTAGTGGTTGATGAAGGAAAATGGAAGAAACTAGAGTTAAGATCACTTACCTAAGTGGTTATGGAGGAAGAGCAGCTTGGAAATCGGCTATGGGGCTTGGAGAAGAAGGAGAGGGTGAAAAGTTATGAAAATCCCGTAACTATTCTATTTTTGAACGTTAAAAATCACTGGGCGAATTTACTCTACGCGATCGCGGAAAGGGAGTTGCGATCACATAGGTCCTGAGTCACATGGACTGCGATAGCGGAAAGGTTGTTGCGATCGCGTGGGGTCCCTAGGCTTGGCTATGCGATCGCGGACAAAAAGGTTCGACTACAGAAGAAAAATACCCAGCCCCCTCCCCAGCTCTCCTATACTTTATGCGATCGGGGGAGAACCTATGCGCTCGCATAGAGTCACAGAAACCTCCCCTCCACACTACACTACGCGATCACGGGGCAACCTATGCGATCGCATAGTGTAAAAACTCAGACACCAGAACAGCCCCCAAAAACCAGATTTTCCAACTCTTTTGCACCCGACACCTACCCGAAACTCACTCGAGCCCTCGGGACTCAAATCCAAACATACACACGATTTAAAAATCATCCTACGAAATTATTCGAGTAATATAACCACCAAAATAACATCAAAAACAATGAATTAAACTCCAAAACTTATAGAATTTTCTCAAACTTCATAAACTTCAAAATTCTCAAATTTTGATCCGAAACACGTCAAACCAAATTTGTTTCTTACGAACTTTTACAGATAACTCACATAACACGTATTACACCTGTTCCGGGCTCCGGAACCATAGTACACGCTCGGTAACACAGATTTCACATCAAAGTTCATTTTCAAATGTCTTTATTATTTCCAGAAAATAATTTTCTTTAAAAATTCATTTCTCCGACTTAGGACCTCGGAATTCGATTCCGGGCATACGCCCAGATCCCATATTTTCCTACGGAACCTCCGAGACCGTCAAATAACGGATCCGGGTCCATTTACCAAAAATATTGACCAAAGTCAACTTTATTCAATTAATTATCATAAATTCATATGTTCAACACATTTCCACATATAGGCTTCTCGACTACGCGCTCGGGCTCCACATAGAGGATATATTAACGGAGGCTTTCGGGGCCTCAAAACACAATTTTTGCTAAATTTACACAAGATGACCTTTTGGGTCATCACAATCTACACCTCTAAAACAACCATTCGTCCCCGAACGGACATAGAAAAGTAATGAATCGGGGAAAAGGTGGGGATATAGGCTTCGCATATCGGGCTCGTACTCCCAAGTAGCTGCCTCAACAGGCTGACCCCTCTACTGAACACGAACTGAAGGATAACTCTTCGATCTCAACTGTCGCATCTGCCGGTCTAATATGACTACCGACTCCTCCTCATAAGACAAATCCTTGTCCAATAGGACACCACTGAAGTCAAGTAGATGAGATGGATGTGCAATATACCTCTGGAGCATAGACACGTGAAATACCGGATGCACGGTTGACAGACTAGGTGGCAAGGCAAGTCTATAGGCCACCTCTCCTACCTTGTCCAGAATCTCAAATGGACCAATTTACCTAGGGCTCAACTTGCCCTTCTTTCCGAATCTCATCACGCCCTTCATGGGCGACACCCGAAGAAACACTCGGTCGCCTATCATAAATGCCAAATATCGAACTCTGTGATCCGCATAACTCTTCTGCTTGGACTGAGTTGTACGAAGTCTATCCTGAATGATCTTCACCTTGTCCAAGGCATCCTGGACTAACTCAGAGCCCAACAATCTAGCCTCTCCCGGCTCAAACTATCCGACTGGAAACCGACACTGTCTACCATACAACACCTCATACGGAGCCATCTGAATGCTTGACTGATAGCTGTTATTGTAGGCAAACTCAGCTAAAGGTAAGAACTGGTCCCATGAACCACCAAAGTCAATGACAAAAGCTCGCAACATATCCTCAAAAATCTGAATAGTACGCTCGGATTGCCCGTCCGTCTAAGGATGAAATGCTGTGCTCAAATCAATCTGTGTGCCCAACTCTTGCTGAAATACTCTCCAGAAATGGGAGGTAAACTGAGTACCTCGGTCTGATATAATGTATATGGGCACACCATGCAGTCTAACAATCTCTCTCATATAGATCCTTGCCCACTTCCCTGCTGAATACGAAACTGATACTGGGATGAAGTGCGCTAACTTGGTCAGCGTATCCACAACGGCCCATACTGCATCAAACATCCTCTGAGTCCGTGGGAGTCCAACTACAAATTCCATGGTGATACGCTCCCACTTGCACTTGGGAAGCTGAATCTTCTGCATCAATCCACTGGGTCTCTGGTGCTCGTACTTAACCTGCTGACAGTTCAAGCACCGAGCTACATAAGCTACAATATCCCTCTTCATCCTCCATCACTAATAGTGCTGCCGCAAGTCTTGGTACATCTATGCGGCGCCCGGATGAATAGAATACCGGGAACTATGAGCCTCCTAAAGTATCAACTCACGAATACCATCCACATCAGGTACACAAATCCGACCCTGCATCCTCAAAACTCCCTCATCATAAATCGTAACCTGCTTGCCATCTCCGTGCCTGACTCTCTCTCTAAGAGCACATAAATGACGATCATCATACTTCCTGGCCCGAATACGGTCATATAATGAAGAATGGGCCACAGTATGGGCCAAAACACTGCCAATCTCAGAAATCTCCAATCTCACAAATCAGTTGGCTAAAGCCTGAACATCCAAAGAAAGAGGTCGCTCCCCCACTGATAAATAGGCAAGACTACCCATACTGAATGACTTCCGGTTGAAAGCATCGGCCACCACATTGGCCTTCCCCGGATGATAAAGAATGGTAATATCATAATCTTTCTACAACTCTAACCATCTCCTCTGCCTCATGTTCAACTCCTTCTGTTTGAACAGATACCTTAAGCTCTTATGATCCGTGAACACCTCACATGGCACACCATACAAATAATGCCGCCAAATCTTCAATGCATTTACAATAGCTGCTAACCCCAAGTCATGAACTGGATAGATCTTCTCATGAACCTTCAACTGACAAGAAGCATAGGCTATAACCTTGCCATCCTGCATCAACACTGCACCAAGCCCAACCCGTGAAGCATCACAATACACGGCATACGATCCTGAACCTTTGGGCAAAACTAACACTGGTGTCGTGGTCAAGGCTGTCTTGAGATTCTGAAAGCTCGCCTCACACTCATCAGACCACCTGAACTGAGCACTCTTCTGAGTCAACCTGGTCATCGGGGCTGCAATGGATGAAAAGCCCTCCACAAACCGGCGATAATAACCTACTAAGCCCAAGAAACTCCGGATCTCTGTAGCTGAGGTGGGTTTAGGCCAATATCTGACTGCTGAAATCTTCTTGGGATCCACCTGAACACCCTCTGACGATACCACGTGGCCTAGAAATGCAATTGAACTCAACCAGAATTCACACTTGGAAAATGTTTCATACAACCGTCTATCCCTCAAATTCTGGAGGACGACTCTAAGGTGTTGCTCATACTCCTCTCGACTGCGAGAGTATATCAATATATCATCAATGAAAACAATCACAAATGAGTCCAAATAAGGCCTGAACACTCGATGCATCAACTCCATAAAGGCAGCGGGGGAATCTGTCAGCCCAAATGACATCACCAAGAACTCATAATGTCCATAACGAGTGCGAAAGGCTATCTTAGGGACATCAGACGCCATAATCCTCAGCTGATGGTAACCAGATCTCAAGTCAATCTTGGAAAACACTGAAGCACCCTAAAGCTGGTCGAATAAATCATCAATCCTTGGCAAAGGATACTTGTTCTTAATAGTAACCTTATTCAACTGCCCATAGTCAATACACATCCTCATTGAGCCATCTTTCTTCTTGACAAAAAATACTGGAGCACCCCAAAGAGAAACACTAGGCCTAATGAAGCCTTTATCCAACAAATCATGCAAGTGATCCTTCAACTCCTTCAACTCTGGTGGGGCCATACGATACGGCGGAGTAGAAATAGACTGGGTGCCCTGAACTAACTCAATACAAAAATCAATATCCCTATCAGGTGGCATTCCCGGCAGGTCAGTAGGGAATACCTATGGAAACTCACGAACCACGGGCATAGACTCCAAGGAAGGAACCTCGACACTATAATCACGAACATAGGCCAGATAGGCCAAACAACCCTTCTCGACCATGCACCGAGCCTTCATATAAGAAATAACTCTACCAGAAGAATGACTAGGAGTCCCCCTCCACTCCAAACAAGGCACCCTTAGCAAAGCCAAGGTCGCTGTCTTGGCATGACAGTCTACAATATCATAATAAGGGGATAACAAATCATCCCCAATATAACATCAAACTCAACCATATCAAGGAGCAAAAGATCAACCTGAGTCTCCAGACCACCAATAACTACTAAGCAAGCATGGTAGACTCGATCTACCACTATAGAATCACTCACCGGTGTAGACATATGCACAACAGTACTCAGGGAATCACAGGGCATACTCAAATAAACGGAAAAATATGAAAACACATAGGAGAATGTAGAACCCGGATCAAATAACACCGATGCCTTTTGGATGCAAACTGAAACCGCACCTGTAATAACTGCATCAGAAGCCTCAGCATCAGACCTGGCAGGAAAAGCATAGCCACCGGGGCTGAGCCCCTCCAACCTGATCATCTCTAGGTCGACCTACTGCGGCCTGACCTCTACCTCTCGTGGCATATCCTCCACCTCTATGAATCTGACCTCTACCTCTGGCACCTCATACGCCACCCCTAGCTAGTTGAGGGGGTGAGGGTGCGCCTGATGCGGGAACCATGGCCCGAGAACCCTGATACTGAGACCCACCAGAACCTCGGGGGCAAAACCTGGAAATATTCCCCAAACCACCGCAAGAATAACAAGGCTTCTGCTGTTGTGGCTGCTGACTCTGGAACTGGCCCTGTCAACCCTGATAACCACCCTGGAAGCTCTGAAGCGGCAGTGCACTGATAGGTGATGGTGGTGCACCAATAGTAGTTGGCGATGCACTGTGAGCTACCTGAAGTGCCGACTGATAGGGCCTGGGAGGCTGACCTCTTCCTGAAGAATCCCTGCCCCCAAATGAGGCTCACTGAATCGACCAAAGTGACAGGGCCTTTTTTCAGCCCCCTGACCACCGCCCTGTAACATAATCATCTCAATCCTCCTGGCCACATTGGCCGCATCCTGGAACGAAATATCAGTACCTGACTCCTTGGCCATCTGAAGCCTGATGGGCTGAGCCAAACCCTCAATAAACCTCCTCACGCTCTCACGATCAGTTGGGATTATCATAATATCATGTTGAGCTAGAGTGATGAACCTAGTCTCGTACTGAATGATAGACATATATCCCTGCTGGAGGCGCTCAAACTACCTCCGAAGATCCTCCCTCTGAGTAACTGTAAGGAACTTCCCCATGAATAACTCGGAGAACTGAGCCCAAGTCAATGGTGCAGACCCAGCTGGCCTGGTCAAGCAATAGTCTCTCCACCAAGTCTTGGCGGAACCCGAGAGACGAAAAGTAGCAAAATTAACTCCATTGGACTCTACTATGCCCATGTTCCGAAGAACCTCTTGACAGGTGTCCGAATAATCCTGGGGATCCTCTGATGGTGAACCAGTAAATGTAGTAGTGAATAACTTGGTGAATCTATCCAATCTCCATAAAGCATCTGCTGACATAGCTGCTCCCTCAACTGTCGGGGCCACAATGCCCGGCTGAACTAATCCGGCCGTCTGAGGTACCGGAGTCTGGAACTGAGGATCTAGATGCTCTGGCGTGCGAGTAGCAGGAGTTTGGGTCCCTCCCCCAGCCTGAGATACGGCTGGTACAGTAGGAAGAAGACCGTCCTGAGCTACACTCTCCATGAATCCCACTAAGTGGACTAAAGCGTCCTGAAGCACCGGGGTGGCGATGAACCCCTCTGGGACCTGAGCTGGTGCAACTGGAACTGTCTGAGTAGGAACCTCACTGTCAAAGTCTACCTGTGGGTCCTCTACTAGGGCTGTTGCTATGGGCTGAGCCCTGGCCCTGCCTCGGCCTCTAATACGGCCTAGGCCCCTCGTAGGGGCTGCTACAGGAGAGTCGGGATGCTGATCGGTAGATGAGGAAGCACGCGTTCTCTCCATCTGCGAGAGAATAGAATCAAAACTCAATTAGCATTTAGAATTCAAATTTCATGACAGAAAAGAAGAAAAGTGAAGTTATTCCTAACTTTGTAGCCTCTGAGGGATAAGTACAGACGTCTCCGTACCGAACCCTCAGACTCTACCAAGTTTGTCTGTGAGTTGTGAGACCTAAGCAACCTAGTGCCTTGATACCAACTTGTCACGACCCAAAATCCCACCTTCAGGCCGTGATGGTGTCTAAAGTTGCACCCGCTAGGCAAGCCAACGTGTTAACTGAATTGATTTATTAACAAGTGAAAATAACAAACACTGACTAGGTAATAGAGATAAAGTGCGGAAGCATTAACATAGGTCTAAATAACAATAGCTAATAACGTAGAAATTCCTTTAAGTACAACCCGGAAGTAGAGTCACAACCTTACGAACGAGTCTAAGATTTGACTAAAAACAACACTTTGAAAATAAAATGATGTATCTGTCTAGAAAACACATAAAAGACAGAATGAAAGATAGACAGGGACGACGAGATCCACGAACGCCCTGCGGAACTAACTCGGTGTCGTATGGAATGGACTGAAGGACACTCCCTCTAGCGATGTCCACTGGGTCTGGCTGCGTAATCTGCACAACATAAAGAAGTGCAGGTGTAGCATTAGTACAACCGACCCCATGTACTGAGTAAGTACCGAGCCTAACCTCGGCGAAGTAGTGACGAGGCTAGGACACGACGACAAATAGTACCTGTACAGTTCAATAGTATAGCAGAAAATAAACAAGGATACAGTTACGGGGAAGAACATGCTGGGGATAAGAGGGGCAACAATGGCTAAATTAGTAGAATCAAGTACTAACGGAAATGTAGAAGCAAAACAGGAAATATCAACGCGAACAAGTAAAATAGAAAGGAGAAAAACACGGCATGACCCCTCGTGTATAACCTCAAAATCACACGACACGGAATGTCCCCTCGCGCATAAACAATAATAACTCGGCACGGAATGTCCCCTCGTGCATCAATAATAATCAATCGGCACGGAATGTCCCCTCACGCATAAATAATAATCAATCGTCAGAATGTCCCCTCGCCCATAAATGATAATCCATCGGTACGATATGTTCCCTTGTGCATAAATATAATAAATCGGCATAGTATGTTCCCTCATGCATAAATTTAATCAATCGGCGGTATGTTCCTTGGTGCATAAATATAATCAATCAGCACGGTATGTTCCCTCGCGTATAAATATAATCAATCGGCACGAAATATTCCCTCGTGCATAAATAATAATCATCGGCACGGAATGTTCCTTCGTTCATAAATAATAAACATCGGCACAGAATGTTCCTTCGTGCATAAATAATAATCATTGGCACAGTATGTTCCTTCGTGCATAAATAATAATCACTCTGCACGGAATGTTCCTTCGTGCATGATGAGTGTAAAAGCAACAATTGATGTGAAAGTTTAACAATACGACATCTCAAATATACATAAATAATCAACAAAATTCTACTGTCCAGGAAAGCGACTCAGCTATAACCAATCTCACTCAGAGGTATAATGTCACCAGTAAAAATCCTCGACCGAACACATAGTAAATAACTTTCTACGTCATAAAGTAACCTCAAGGTACTACTTTCAAGGTTCCCAATAATTCACAACACGGAGAATATAAAAGAACATTAAATAACTCATCAAAATCGACTTACGGGCATGCTTAACCACAACATATAGGTACTCATCACCTCACCTATACATTGGATATGAATTACACATAGAAAATAAGACTCTATACCTATTCCCTCAAGCTAAGGTTAATCCAAACACTTACCTCGACTCCAAGAATGCAAGTCAAGCCTCAATCACGACCTTTCCTCTTGAATCCGACTCTGAAACGATAATATCTAGACATAATTGACTTAATAACATCAATAATAATTCAATAACTCAATCCTAAAGTCTAATTATACATTTCCCATAATTCTTCCAAAAATACCAAAATTTGACTCCGGGCCCGCTTGGTCTAGACTTGAGGTTCAGACCAAAACCCGCTCACCCATTCCCCCATGTACCCGAATATACAATTTGTTTTGAAATCCGACCCCAAAATAAGGTTGAATTTCCAAAATTTTCAAAATCCCTAACTCCACCCAAAACCCCGAATTTCTACCCTTGATTTCATGTTTTTAGGCCTAGAATTTAGTGATTGATGAAGGAATATGGAAGAAACTAGATTTAAGATCACTTACCTAAGTGGTTATGGAGGAAGAGAAGCTTGGAAATCGTCTATGGGGTTTGTAGAAGAAGGAGAGGGTGAAAAGTGATGAAAATCTAGTAACTATTCTGTTTTTGAACCTTAAATATCACTGGGCGAATTTACTCTACGCGATCACGGAAAGGGAGTTGCGATCGCATAGGGCCTGAGTCACGTGCACTGCGATAGCGGAAAGGTTGTTGCGATCGTGTGGGGTCCCTAGGCTAGGCTATGCGATCGCGGACGAAAAGGTGCGACCGTAGAAGGAAAATACCCAGCCCCCTCCCCAGCTCTCCTATACACTATGCGATCGCGGGAGCACCTACGCGCTCGCATAGAGTCACAGAAACCTCCCCTCCACACTACACTACGCGATCGCGAGGCAACCTATGCGATCGCATAGTGTACAAACTCAGACACCATAACAGCCCCCAAAAACCAGATTTTCCAACTCTTTTGTACCCCGACACCTACCCGAAACTAACCCGAGCCCTCGGGGCTCTAAACCAAATATACACACGACTTCAAAATTATCCTACAAACTTATTCGAGTAATATAACAACCAAAATAACATCAAAAACAATGAATTAAACTCCAAAATTTATAGAATTTTCTCAAACTTCAAAAGCTTCCAAATTCTCCAATTTTGATCAGAAACATGTCAAACCAAGTCCGTTTCTTACCAAATTTTACATATAACTCACATAACACATATTGAACCTATTCGGGGTTCCGGAACCATAATATGGGCTCGGTAACACAGATTTCACATCAAAGTTCATTTTCAAAAGTCTTTATTATTTCCAGAAAACAATTTTCTTTAAAAATTCATTTCTCGGACTTGGGACCTCGGAACTCGACTCCGGGCATACGCCCAGATCTCATATTTCCCTACGGACCCTCCGAGACCGTCAAATCACGGGTCTGGGTCTGTTTACCAAAAATGTTGACCAAAGTCAACTTTATTCAATTAATCATCATAAATTCATATGTTCAATACATTTCCACATATAGACTTCCCGGCTACGCGCTCGGGTTGTGCACGCACATTGAGGTGATATTAATGGAGGCTTTTGGGACCTTGGAACACAGCTCTTGCTAAATTTACAAAAGATGACTTTTGGGTCATCACAATCTCCACATCTAAAACAAATGTCCGTCCTCGAACGGACATAGAAAAGTACCTGAATCAGGGAAAAGGTGGGGATATCGGCTCCGCATATCGGGCTCGTAATCCCAAGTATCTGCCTCAACAGGCTGACCCCTCCACTGAACACGAACCAAAGGATAACTCTTTGATCTCAATTGTCGCACCTGCCGGTCTAATATGGTTATCGGCTCCTCTTCATAAGACAAATCCTTGTCCAACTGGACACCACTGAAGTCAAGTACATGAGATGGATCACAATATACCTCTGGAGCATAGACACGTGAAATACCGGATGCACGGCTGACAGACTAGGTGGCAAGGCAAGTCTATAGGCCACCTCTCCTACCTTGTCTAGAATCTCAAATGGACCAATGTACCTAGGGCTCAACTTGCCCCTCTTTCCGTATCTCATCACGCCCTTCATGGGTGACACCCGAAGAACTACCCGGTCGCCAATCATAAATTCCTAATATCGAACTCTGCGATCTGCATAACTCTTCTGCCTGGACTGAGCTGTACAAAGTCTATCCTGGATGATCTTCACCTTGTCCAAGGCATCATGGACTAACTCAGAACCCAACAATCTAGCCTCTCTCGGCTAAAACCATCCGACTGGAGACCAACACCGTCTACCATACAACGCCTCATACGGAGCCATCTGAATGCTCGACAGATAGTTGTTGTTGTAGGCAAACTCAGCTAAAGGTAAGAACTGGTCCCATGAACCACCAAAGTCAATGACAAAAGCTTGCAACATATCCTCCAAAATATGAATAGTACGCTCGGGCTGCCCATCCGTCTGAGGATGAAATGTTGTGCTCCAATCAATCTGTATGCCCAACTCTTGCTGAAATACTCTCCAGAAATGGGAGGTAAACTGAGTACCTTGGTCTGATATAATGGATATGGGCACACCATGCAGTCTAACAATCTCTCTCATATAGATCCTTGCCAACTTCTCTGCTGAATACGAAACTGATACTATGATGAAGTGCGCTGACTTGGTCAACGTATCCACAACGACTCATACTGCATCAAACATCCTCTGATTCCGTGGGTGTCCAACTACAAATTCCATGGTGATACGCTCCCACTTGCACTCGGGAAGCTGAATCTGCTGCATCAATCCACCGGGTCTCTGGTGCTCGTACTTAACCTGCTGACAGTTCAAGTACCGAGCTACATAAGCTACAATATCCCTCTTCATCCTCCACCACCAATAGTGTTGCCGTAAGTCTTGGTACATATTTGCGGCGCCCGGATGAATAGAATACCAGGAACTATGAGCCTCCTAAAGTATCAACTCACGAATACCATCCACATCAGGTACACAAATCCAACCCTGCATCCTCAAAACTCCCTCATCATCAACCGTAACCTACTTGGCATCTCCGTGCTTGACTCTATCTCTAAGAACACATAAATGACGATCATCATATTGCCTGGCCCGAATACGGTCATATAACATCCTCTGATTCCGTGGGAGTCCACAATAACTCATACTTCATCAAACATCCTCTGATTCCGTGGGAGTCCAACTACAAAGTCCATGGTGATACGCTCCCACTTCCACTCGGGAAGCTGAATCTGCTTCATCAATCCACCGGGTCTCTGGTGCTCGTACTTAACCTGCTGACAGTTCAAGCACCGAGCTACATAAGCTACAATATACCTCTTCATCCTCCACCACCAATAGTGTTGCCGTAAGTCTTGGTACATCTTTGCGGCGCCCGGATGAATAGAATACCGGGAACTATGAGCCTCCTAAAGTATCAACTCACGAATACCATCCACATCAGGTACACAAATCCAACCCTGCATCCTCAAAACTCCCTCATCATCAACCGTAACCTACTTGGCATCTCCGTGCCTGACTCTATCTCTAAGAACACATAAATGACGATCATCATATTGCCTGGCCCGAATACGGTCATATAATGAAGAACGGGCCACGGTATAGGCCAAAACACTACCAGTCTCAGAAACCTCCAATCTCACAAGTCGGTTGGCTAAACCCTGAACATCCAAAGCAAGAGGTCGCTCCCCGACTGATAAATAGGCAAGACTACCCATACTGGCTGACTTCTAGCTCAAAGCATCGGCCACCACATTGGCCTTCCCCGGATGATAAAGAATGGTAATATCATAATCCTTCAGCAACTCTAATCATCTCCTCTGCCTCATGTTCCACTCCTTCTGTTTGAATAGATACCGTAAGCTCTTATGATCCGTGAAAACCTCACATGGAACACCATACAAATAATGCCTCAAAATCTTCAATGCATGTACAATAGCTGCTAACTCCAAGTCATGAACTGGATAGATCTTCTCATGAACCTTCAACTGACGAGAAGCATAGGCTATAACCTTGCCATCCTGCATCAACAATGCACCAAGCCCAACCCGTGAAGCATCACAATACACGGTATACGATCCTGAACATTTGGGAAAAACTAACCCTGGTGTCGTGGTCAAGGCTGTCTTGAGCTTCTGAAAGATCGCCTAAAACTCATCAGACCACCTGAATTGAGCACTCTTCTGAGTCAACCTGGTCATCGGGGCTGCAATGGATGAAAATCCCACCACAAGCCGGCAATAATAACCTACTAAGCCCAAGAAACTCCGGATCTCTGTAGCTGAGGTGGCTAGGCAAATCTCTGACTGCTGAAATCTTCTTGGGATCCACCTGAACACCCTCTAACGATACCACGTGGCCTAGAAATGCAACTGAACTCAACTAGAATTCACACTTGGAATATCTTGCATACAACCCGTCTATCCCTCAAAGTCTGGAGGATGACTCTAAGGTGCTGCTCATGCTCCTCTCGGCTGCGAGAGTATATCAATATATCATCAATGAAAACAATCACAAATGAGTCCAAATAAGGCCTGAATACTCGATGCATCAACTCCATAAAGGCAGCGGGGTAATCTGTCAGCCCAAATGACATCACCAAGAACTCATAATGTCCATAACGAGTGCGTAAGGCTGTCTTAGGGACATCAGACGCCCTAATCCTCAGCTGGTGGTAACCAGATCTCAAGTCAATCTTGGAAAACACTGAAGCACCCTAAAGCTGGTCGAATAAATCATCAATCCTCGGCAAAGGATACTTGTTCTTAATAGTAACCTTATTCAACTGCCCATAGTCAATACACATCCTCATCGAGCCATCTTTCTTCTTGACAAACAATACTGGAGCACCCCAAGGAGAAACACTAGGCCTAATGAAGCCTTTATCCAACAAATCATGCAACTGATCCTTCAACTCCTTCAACTCTGGCGGGGCCATACGATACGGCGGAGTAGGAATAGACTGGGTTCCCTGAGCTAACTCAACACAAAAATCAATATACCTATTGGGTGGCATACCTGGCAAGTCAGTAGGGAATATTGAAACTCACGAAACACGGGCATAGACTCCAAGGAAGGAACCTCGATACTAGAATCACGAACATAGGCCAGATAGGCCAAACAACCCTTCTCAACCATGCGCGGAGCCTTCATATAAGAAATAACTCTACCAGAAGAACGACTAGGAGTCCCCCTCCACTCCAAAAAGGGCACCCCTTGCAAAGCCAAGGTCACTGTCTTGGCATGACAGTCTAGAATAGCATAATAGGGGGATAACCAATACATCCCCAATATAACATCAAAGTTAACCATATCAAGGAGAAAAAGATCAACCTGAGTCTCCAGACCACCAATAACTACTAAAAAAGCATGGTAGGCTCGATCTACCACTATAGAATCACTCACCGGTGTAGACACATGAACAACCGTATTCAGGGAATCACAGGGCATACTCAAATAAGGGGCAAAATAAGAAAACACATAGGAGAATGTAGAACCCGGATCAAATAACACCGAAGCCTTTCGGTTGCAAACTGAAACCGCACCTGTAATAACTGCATCAGAAGCCTCAGCATCAGGCCTGGCAGGAAAAGCATAGCCACCGGGGCTGAGCCCCTCCAACCTGATCATCTCTAGGTCGACCTACTGCGGCCTGACCTCTACCTCTCGTGGCATGTCCTCCACCTCTATGAATCTGACCTCTACCTCTGGCACCTCGACCGCCACCCCTAGCTAGTTGAGAGGGTGGGGGTGCGCCTGATGTGGGAACCATGGCACGGGAACCCTGATACTGAGACCTACCAGAACCTCGGGGCCAAAACCTGGAAATATTCCCAAACCACCACAAGAATAACGAGGCCTCTACTGTTGTGGTTGCTGACTCTGGAACTGGCCCTGTCAACCCTGATAACCACCCTGGAAGCTCTGAAGCGGCGGTGCACTGTTAGGTGATGGTGGTGCACCAATAGGAGCTGGCGGTGCACTGTGAGCTACCTGAAGTGCCGACTGATAGGGCCTGGGAGGATGACCTCTTCCTAAACAATCCCTGCCCCCAGATGAGGCTCCACTGAATCGACCGAAGTGACAGGGCCTCTTGTCAGCCCTTTGACCACCACCCTGTGACATAATCATCTCAATCCTTCTAGCCACATTGGCCGCATCCTGGAATGAATTATCAGTACCTGACTCCTTGGCCATCTGCAGCCTGATGGGCTGAGCCAAACCCTCAATAAACCTCCTCAATCTCTCACGATCAGTGGGGAGTATCATAATATCATGCCAAGCTAGAGTGATGAACCGAGTCTCGTACTGAATGACAGACATAGATCCCAGCTGGAGGCGCTCAAACTACCTCCGAAGATCCTACCTCTGAGTAACTGGAAGGAACTTCCCCACGAATAACTCGGAGAACTGAGCCCAACTCAATGGTGTAGACCCAGCTGGCCTGGTCAAGAAATAGTCTCTCCACCAAGTCTTGGCGCAACCCGTGAGACGAAAAGTAGCAAAATCAACTCCATTGAACTCTACTATGCCCATGTTCCGAAGAACCTCATGAAAACTGTCCAAATAAGCCTGGGGATCCTCTGATGGTGAACAAGTAAATGTAGTAGTGAATAACTTAGTGAATCTATCCAATCTCCATAAAGCATCTGCTGACATAGCTGCTCCATCAACTGCCGGGGCCACAATGCCCGGCTGAACTACTCCGGCCGTTTGAGGTACCGAAGTCTGGAACTGAGGATCTAGCTACTCTGGCGTGCGAGTAGCAGGAGTTTGGGTCCCTCCCCCAGCCTGAGAGACGGTTGGTGCAGTAGGAAGAAGACCGTCTTGAGCTACACTCTCCATGAATCCCACTAAGTGGACTAGAGCGTCCTGAAGCACCGGGGTGGCAATGAACCCCTATGGGACCTGAGCTGGTGCAACTGGAATTGTCTAAGTAGGAACCTCACCGGCGAAGTCTACCTGTGGGTCCTCTACTGGGGCTATTGCTATGGGTTGAGCCATGCCCCTGCCTCGACCTCTAATACGGCCTCGGCCCCTCGTAGGGTCTGCAACAGGAGAGTCGGGATGCTGATCGGTAGATAAGGAAGCACGCGTTCTCGCCATCCGCGAGAGAATAGAATCGAAACTCAATTAGCATTTAGAATTCAAATCGCACGACAGAAAAGAATAAAAGTGAAGTTATTCCTAACTTTGCAACCTCTAAGGGATAAGTACAGACGTCTCCGTACTGATCCCTCAGACTCTACCAAGTTTGTCTGTGAGTTGTGAGACCTAAGCAACCTAGTTCTCTAATACCAACTTGTCACGACCCGAAATCCCACCTTCAGGCTGTGATGGCGCCTAACGTTGCACCCGCTAGGCAAGCCAAAGTGTTAACTGAATTGATTTATTAGCAAGTGAAAATAACAAACACTGACTAGGTAATAGAGATAAAGTGCGGAAGCATTACCATAGGTCTAAATAACAATATCTAATAACGTAGAAATCCCTTTAAGTACAACCCAGAAGTAGAGTCACAACCTCACGAACTAGTCTAAGATTTGATCAAAAACAAAAATTTTAAAATAAAATGATGTATATGTCTGGAAAACACATAAAATACATAATGAAAGATAGACAGGGACACCGAGATCCACGAACGCCATGTGGAACTACCTCGGTGTCGTCTGGAATGGACTGAAGGACACTCTCTCTAGCGATGTCCACTGGGTCCGGCTGCGTAATCTGCACAACATAAAGAAGTGCAGGTGTAGCATCAGTACAACCGACCCCATGTACTAAGTAAGTGCCGAGCCTAACCTCGGCGATGTAGTGACGAGGCTAGGACCCGACAACAAATAGTACCTGTGCAGTTCAATAGTATAGCAGAAAATAAACAAGGATACAGTTACGAGGAAGAACATGTTGGGGATAAGAGGGGCAACAATGGCTAAATTAGTAGAATCAAGTACTAACGGAAATGTAGAAGCAAAACAGGAAATATCAACTCGAACAAGTAAAATAGAAAGGAGAAAAACACGTCATGACCCCTCGTGTATAACCTCAAAATCACACGGCACGGAATGTCCCCTCGCGCATAAACAATAATGACTCGGCACGGAATGTCCCCTCGTGCATCAATAATAATCAATCGGCGCGGAATGTCCCCTCACGCATAAATAATAATCAATCAGCACGGAATGTCCCCTCGCGCATAAATGATAATCAATCGGCAGTATGTTCCCTCGTGCATAATATAATCAATCAGCAGGGTATGTTCCCTCGTGCATAAATATAATCAATCGGCACGGTATGTTCCCTCGTGCATAAATATAATCAATCGGCACGGTATGTTCCCTGGTGCATAAATATAATCAATCAGCATCGTATGTTCCCTCGTGCATAAATATAATCAATCGGCACGGAATGTTCCCTCGTGCATAAATAATAATCATCGGCACGGAATGTTCCTTCGTGCATAAATAATAATCACTCGGCACGGAATGTTCCTTCGTGCATGATGAGTGTAAAAGCAACAATTGATGTGAAAGTTTAACAATACGACATTTGAAATGTACAGAAATAATCAACAAAATTCTACTGTCCAGGCAAGCGACTCAGCTATAACCAATCTCACTCATAGGTATAATATCACCAGTAAAAATCCTCGACCGAACGCATAGTCAATAACTTTCTACGTCATGAAGTAACCTCAAGGTACTACTTTCAAGGTTCCCAATAACTCACAACACGGAGAATATCAAAGAACATTAAACAACTCATCAAAATCGACTTACGGGCATGCTTGACCACAACATATAGGTACTCGTCACCTCACCTATACATTGGACATGAACTAGACATAGAAAATAAGACTCTATAGTTATTCCCTCAAGCTAAGGTTAAGCCAAAAACTTACCTCGGCTCCAAGAATGCAAGTCTCAATCACGACCTTTCCTCTTGAATCCGACTCCGAAATGATAATATCTAGACATAATTAACTTAATAACATCAATAATAATTCAATAACTCAATCCCAAAGTCTAATTATACATTTTCCATAATTCTTCCAAAAATACTAAAATTTAACCCCGGACACGCTCGGTCCAAACTCGAGGTTCGGACCAAAACTCGATCACCCATTCTCCCATCCGACCCCAAAATAAGGTTGAATTTCCAAAATTTTCATAAGCCCTAACTCTACCCAAAACCCCCAATTTCTATCCTTGATTTCATGTTTTTAGGCCTAAAATTTAGTGGTTGATGAAGCAAAATGGAAGAAACTAGAGTTAAGATCACTTACGTAAGTGGTTATGAAGGAAGAGCAGCTTGGAAATCGGCTATGGGGTTTGGAGAAGAAGGAGAGGGTGAAAAGTGATGAAAATCTAGTAACTATTCTGTTTTTGAACCTTAAATATCACTGGGCGAATTTACTCTACCGCGATCGCGGAAAGGGAGTTGCGATCGCATAGGGCCTGAGTCACGTGCACTGCGATAGCGGAAAGGTTGTTGCGATCGCGTGGGGTCCCTAGGCTAGGCTATGCGATCGCGGACGAAAAGGTGCGACCGCAGAAGGAAAATACCCAGCCCCCTCCCCAGCTCTCCTATACACTATGCGATCGCGGGAGCACCTATGCGCTCGCATAGAGTCACAGAAACCTCCCCTCCACACTACACTACGCGATCGCGGGGCAACCTATGCAATCGCATAGTGTAAAAACTCAGACACCAGAACAGGCCCTAAAAACCAGATTTTCCAACTCTTCTTCACCCCGACACCTACCCGAAACTCATCTGAGCCCTCGGGGCCCAAAACCAAATATACACACGACTTCAAAATCATCTTACGAACTTATTCGAGTAATATAACCACCAAAATAACATCAAAAACAATGAATTAAACTCCAAAATTTATAGAATTTTCTCAAACTTCAAAAACATCAAAATTCTCCAATTTTGATCTGAAACATGTGAAACCAAGTCCGTTTTTTACCAAATTTTACAGATAACTCACATAACACATATTGAACCTATTCGGGGTTCCGGAACCATAATACGGGCTCGGTAACACAGATTTCACATCAAAGTTCATTTTCAGAAGTCTTTATTATTTCCAGAAAACAATTTTCTTTAAAAATTCATTTCTCGGACTTGGGACCTCGGAATTTGATTCCGGGTATACGCCCAGATCCCATATTTTCCTACGAACCCTCCGAGACCTTCAAATCACGGGTCCGGGTCCGTTTAGCAAAAATATTGACCAAAGTCAACTTTATTGAATTAATTATCATAAATTCATATGTTCAACACATTTCCACATATAGACTTCCCGGCTATGCGCTCGGGCTGTGCACGCACATTGAGGTGATATTAACGGAGGTTTTCAGGGCCTCGGAACACAATTTTTGCTAAATTTACAAAAGATGACCTTTTGGGTCATCACAATCTCCACCTCTAAAATAACATTTCGTCCTTGAACGGACATAGAAAAGTACCTAAATCGGGGAAAAGGTGGGGATATCGGATCCGCATATCGTGCTCGTACTCCCAAGTAGCTGGCTCAACAGGCTGACCCCTCTACTGAACACGAACCAACGGATAACTCTTTGATCTCAATTGTCGCACATGCCGGTCTAATATGGCTATCGGCTCCTCCTCATAAGAAAAATCCTTGTCCAACTGGACACCACTGAAGTCAAGTACATGAGATGGATCCGCAATATACCTCTGGAGCATAAACACGTGAAATATCGGATGCACGGGTGACAGACTAGGTGGCAAGGCAAGTCTATAGGCCACCTCTCCTACCTTGTCCAGAATCTCAAATGGACCAATGTACCTAGGGCTCAACTTGCCCTTCTTTCCGAATCTTATCACGCCCTTCATGGGAGACACCCGAAGAAATACCCGGTCGCCTATCATAAATGCCAAATATCGAACTCTACGATCTGCATAACTCTACTGGACTAAGCTGTATGAAGTCTATCCTAAATGATCTTCACCTTGTCCAAGGCATCCTGGACTAACTCAGAACCCAATAATATAGCCTCTTCCGGCTCAAACCATCCGACTAGAGACCGACAACGTCTACCATACAACGCCTCATATGGATCCATCTGAATGTCGACTGATAGCTGTTGTTGTAGGCAAACTCAGCTAAAGGTAAGAACTGGTCCCATGAACCACCAAAGTCAATGACAAAAGCTTGCAACATATCCTCCAAAATATGAATAGTACGCTCGGGCTGCCCATCCGTCTGAGGATGAAATGTTGTGCTCCAATCAATCTGTATGCCCAACTCTTGCTGAAATACTNAACGCTGACTTGGTCAACGTATCCACAACGACACATACTGCATCAAACATCCTATGATTCCATGGGAGTCCAACTACAAAGTCCATGGTGATACGATCCCACTTCCACTCGGGAAGCTGAATCTGCTGCATCAATCCACTGGGTCTCTGGTGCTCGTACTTAACCTGCTGATTCCTCAAGCACCGAGCTACATAAGCTAAAATATCCCTCTCCATCCTCCACCACCAATAGTGTTTCCGCATATCCTGGTACATCTTTGCGGCGCCCGGATGAATAGAATATCGGGAACTATGGGCTTCCTAAATTATCAACTCACGAATACCATCCACATCAGGTACACAAATCCGACCATGCATCCTCAAAACTCCCTCATCATCAACCGTAACCTACTTGGCATCTCCGTGCCTGACTCTATCTCTAAGAACACATAAATGACGTTCATCATATTGCCTGGCCCGAATACGGTCATATAATGAAGAACGGGCCACTGTATGGTCCAAAACACTACCAGTCTCAGAAACCTCCAATATCACAAATTGGTTGGCTAAAGCCTGAAAATACAAAGCAAGAGGTCACTCCCTGACTGATAAATAGGAAAGACTACCCATACTGGCTGACTTCCGGCTCAAAGCATCGGCCACCACATTGGCCTTCCCCGGATGATAAAGAATGGTAATATCATAATCCTTCAACAACTCTAACCATCTCCTCTGCCTCATCTTCAACTCCTTCTGTTTGAACAGATACCGTAAGCTCTTATGATCTGTGAACACCTCACATGGCACACCATACAAATAATGCCTCCAAATATTCAATGCATGTACAATAGTTGCTAACTCCAAATCATGAACTAGATAGATCTTCTCATGAACCTTCAACTGACGAGAAGCATAGGTTATAACCTTGCCATCCTGCATCAACACTGCACCAAGCCCAACCCGTGAAGCATCACAATACACGGTATACGATCCTGAACCTTTGGGAAAAACTAACCCTGGTGTCATGGTCAAGGCTGTCTTGAGCTTCTGAAAGCTCGCCTCAAACTCATCAGACCACCTGAATTGAGCACTCTTCTGAGTCAACCTGGTCATCGTGGCTGCAATGGATGAAAAGCCCTCCACAAACCGGCAATAATAACCTACTAAGCCCAAGAAACTCCGGATCTCTGTAGCTAAGGTGTCTAGGAAAATCTCTGACTGCTGAAATCTTCTTGGGATCCACCTGAACACCCTCTGACGATACCACGTGGCCTAGAAATGCAACTGAACTCAACCAGAATTCACACTTGGAAAATCTTGCATACAACCCGTCTATCCCTTAAAGCCTAGAGGACGACTCTAAGGTGCTGCTCATGCTCCTCTCGGCTACGAGAGTATATCAATATATCATCAATGAAAACAATCACAAATGAGTCCAAATAAGGCCTGAACACTTGATGCATCAACTCCATAAAGGTAGCGGGGGAATCTGTCAGCCCAAATGACATCACCAAGAACTCATAATGCCCATAACGAGTGCGAAACGCTGTCTTAGGGACATCATATGCCCTAATCCTCAACCGATGGTAACCAGATCTCAAGTTAATCTTGGAAAACACTGAAGCACCCTGAAGCTGGTCGAATAAATCATTAATCCTCGGCAAAGGATACTTGTTCTTAATAGTAACCTTATTCAACTACCCGTAGTCAATACACATCCTCACCGAGCCATCTTTCTTCTTGACAAACAATACTGGAGCACCCCAAGGAGAAACACTAGGCCTAATGAAGGCTTTATCCAACAAATCCTGCAACTGATCCTTCAACTCCTTCAACTCTGGTGGGGCCATACGATACGACATAGTAGAAATAGGCTGGGTGCCCTTAGCTAACTCAATAGAAAAATCAATATCTCTATCGAGTGGCATACCCGGCAGGTCAGTAGGGAATACCTATGGAAACTCACGAACCACGGGCACAGACTCCAGGGAAGGAACCTCGACGCTAGAATCATGAACATAGGCCAGATAGGCCAAACAACCCTTCTCGACCATGCGTCGAGCCTTCATATAAGAAATAACTCTACCAGAAGAATGACTAGGAGTCCCCCTCCACTCCAAACGAGGCACCCCTGGAAAAGCCAAGGTCACTATCTTGGCATGACAGTCCAGAATAGCATAATAGGGGGATAACCAATCCATCCCCAATATAACATCAAAGTCAACCATATCAAGGAGAAAAAGATCAACCTGAGTCTCCAAACCACCAATAACTACTAAGCAAGCACGGTAGACTCGATCTACCACTATAGAATCACCCACCGGTGTAGACACATGCACAACAATACTCAGGGAATCACGGGGCATACTAAAATAAGGGGCAAAATATGAAGACACATAAGAGAATGTAGAACCCGAATCAAATAACACCGAAACCTTTCGGCTGCAAATTGAAACCGCACCTATAATAACTGCATCAGAAGCCTCAGCATCGGGCCTGGCAGGAAAAGCATAGCCACCGAGGCTGAGCCCCTCTAACCTGATCATTTCTGGGTCGACCTACTGCGGCCTGACCTCTACCTCTCGTGGCATGTCCTCCACCTCTATGAGTCTGAACTCTACCTCTGGCGCCTCGACCGCCACCCCTAGCTGGCTGAGAGGGTGGGGGTGTTCCTGATGGGGGAACCATGGCACGGGAACCCTGATACTGAGACCCACCAGAACCTCGGGGGCAAAACCTGGAAATATTCCCCAAACCACTGCAAGAATAACAAGGCCTCTGCTGATATGGCTGCTGACTCTGGAACTGGCCCTGTCGACCCTGATAACCACCCTGGAAGCTCTGAACGACGGTGCACTGATAGGTGTTGGTGGTGCACCAATAGGAGTTGGCGGTGCATAGTGAGCAACCTGAAGTGCCGACTGATAGGGCCTGGGAGGATGGCCTCTTCCTGAAGAATCCCTTCCCCCAGATGAGGCTCCACTGAATCGATCGAAGTGAAGGGGCCTCTTGTCAGCCCCCTGACCACCACCCTGTAACATAATCATCTCAATCCTCCTGGCCACATTGGCCGCATCCTGGAACGAAATATCAGTACCTGACTCTTTGGCCATCTGAAGCCTGATGGGCTGAGCCAAACCCTCAATAAACCTCCTCACTCTCTCACGATCAGTGGGGAGTATCATAATAGCATGTCGAGCTAGAGTGATGAACCTAGTCTCGTACTGAATGATAGACATAGATCTCTGCTGGAGGCGCTCAAACTGCCTCCGAAGATACTCCCTCTGAGTAACTGGAAGGAACTTCCCCACGAATAACTCGGAGAACTGATCCCAAGTCAATGGTGCAGACCCAGCTGGCCTGGTCAAGCAATATTCTCTCCACCAAGTCTTGGCGGAACCCGAGAGACGAAAAGTAGCAAAATCAACTCCATTTTACTCTACTATGCCCATGTTCCGAAGAACCTCATGACAGCTGTCCAAATAATCCTGGGGATCCTCTTATGGTGAACCAGTAAATGTAGTAGTAAATAACTTGGTAAATCTATCCAATCTCCGTAAAGCATCTGCTGACATAGCTGTTCCCTCAACTGTCGGGGCCACAATGCCCGGCTGAACTACTCCGGCCGTTTGAGGTACCGGAGTCTGGAACTGAGGATCTAGCTACTCTGGCGTGCGAGTAGCAGGAGTTTGGGTCCCTCCCCAGCCTGAGAGACGGCTGGTGCAGTAGGAAGAAGACCGGCCTGAGCCACACTCTCCATGAATCCCACTCAGCGGACTAGAGCGTTCTGAAGCACCGGGGTGGCAATGAACCCCTCTGGGACCTGAACTGGTGCATCTGGAGCTGTCTGAGTAGGAACCTCACCGGCAAAGTCTACCTGTGGGTCCTCTACTGGGGTTTCTGCTATGGGTTGAGCCCTGCCCCTGCCTCGGCCTCTTATACGGCCTCGGCCTCGGCCCCTCGTAGGGGCTGCAACAGGAGAGTCGAGCTGCTGATCGGTAGATAAGGAAGCACGCGTTCTCGCCATCTGCGAGAGAATAGAATCGAAACTCAATTAGCATTTAGATTGTCTGTGAGTTGTGTGACCTAAGCAACCTAGTTTGTCTCCGTACCGATCCCTTAGACTCTACCAAGTTTGTCTGTGAGTTGTGTGACCTAAGCAACCTAGTGCTCTGATACCAACTTGTCACGACCCAAAATCCCACCTTCAGGCCGTGATGGCGCCTAACATTGCACCCGCTAGGCAAGCCAACGTGTTAACTGAATTGATTTATTAACAAGTGAAAATACCAAACACTGACCAGGTAATTGAGATAAAGTGCGGAAGAATTAACATAGGTCTAAATAACAATAGCTAATAACGTAGAAATCCCTTTAAGTACAACCCGGAAGTAGAGTCACAACCTCACGAACTAGTCTAAGATTTGACTAAAAATAACAATTTGAAAATAAAATGATGTATCTGTCTGGAAAACACATAAAAGACAGAATGAAAGATAGACAGGGACGCCGAGATCCACGAACGCCATGCGGAACTACCTCGGTGTTGTTTGAAATGGACTGAAGGACACTCCCACTAGCGATGTCCACTGGGTCCGGCTGCGTAATCTGCACAACATAAAGAAGTGCAGGTGTAGCATCAGTACAACCGACCCCATGTACTGAGTAAGTGCTGAGCCTAACCTCGGCGAAGTAGTGACGAGGCTAGGACACGACGACAAATAGTACCTGTGCAGTTCAATAGTATAGCAGAAAATAAACAAGGATACAGTTACGGGGAAGAACATGCTGGGAATAAGAGGGACAACAATGGCTAAATTAGTAGAATCAAGTACTAACGGAAATGTAGAAGCAAAACAAGAAATATCAACCCGAACAAGTAAAATAGACAGGAGAAAAACACGGCATGACCCCTCGTGTATAACCTCAAAATCACACGGCACGGAATGTCCCCTCGCGCATAAACAATAATGACTCGGCATGGAATTTCCCCTCGTGCATCAATAATAATCAATCGGCACGGAATGTCCGCTCGCGCATAAATAATAATCAATCGGCACGGAATGTCCCCTCGCGCATAAATGATAATCAATCGGCACGGTATGTTCCCTCGTGCATAATATAATCAATCAGCACGGTATGTTCCCTCGTGCATAAATATAATCAATCGGCACGGTATGTTCCCTCGTGCATAAATAT
>MDKI01016416.1:0-13987 GCA_005239505.1 Nicotiana paniculata
ATTCCCATTTCGAATAATGTCACTTTAAGTGGAAAAACTCCCGTACCCTTTTGGGGCGTATAATAAAGGAGGTGTGACAATTTCGTCCGATACTGAGGAAAAAGTAATTAAGTCTTTTAATTACTAATTAGCAAAAAGTTTATTTTTCATCTTTTTCCCGTTCATCATAAAAGTAGAATTGTTTTTCAATTAGGAAAAACTCTTAGACTACATAAGTTTGTTTTCATTAAGAGTGTTGGTAGTGGAAAATTTCATAAAAAAGTCAAATCCGTTATCGTACAGTATTAAGAGTTAAATTTTTAAAAAAAAAACTTGAAACAATAAGAATGAATAAATAGAACACAAAATCTATTTTGGATGAGTTTTCATTAATTATTTTTTTCACGTTTATTCCAATAAATGATAGCTCCTTATATATTTTATATATTAAGTTTTATAAAAAAAATGTCAATTTTAGACTTTTATCCTTTTTGAGGATTAAATTAAATTACGATACACTTCATGTTATATAAAATAATATAAGCACAATTTTCTAATTTATTTTTTTATGACAATCATTTTACTTATTTTTAGAAACATATTTAGTTGAGTTTTAGTATTCTTCCTATGATAACCATCAGTATCAAAATCACATGTAATTGTCACGACCCGAATTTTCTACCGTCGGGACCGTGATGGCGCCTAACATTGAACCCGCTAGGCAAGCCAACGTTAAAATTTATTTACTTTATTCATCTATTTTTAAAAGACAACAGGTGATGTACAAATCAGCAGAAATAAAAGTGTGAAATAAAACAAAGTCTAACAACTCATTTATATGCCATTACGAAATTCATAATACTAAACCCAGAATTTGGTGTCACAACTTCACAGGCTGTCTATGAATACTACATATAAGGGCCTGAACAAATAAATACATTTATCTCAGAATAAAGAAGAATATAATGGAAATAAGGTAGGAGGGGACGCCAAGGCTTGCAGACGCCTGCAGGACTACTTCGGCATCTCCAAAAGGACTGAAGGCAGCCTCCTCACTCTAAGGTCCATAGGGTCCTGTACCGGGATCTCCACAAAAGTGCAGAGTGTATCATCAGTACAACCGACCTCATGTACTGAGTAAGTGTCGAGCCTAACCTCGGCGAAGTAGTGGCGAGGCTAGGACACGACAACCAACTAAACCAGTGCAGTTGAATCATATACGGAGAAAATAATAACAACAAGAATTAAGCAGCTAAATACAAGGAAAAGGGGGACATGCTGAGAGGAGGAAATATCAAATGATGTAAATAACGAAGTAAGGCAACAAATTAGATATCAATTTAAACAACATAAGTAATAGCACAAAACAAGTGCACGGCATCACCCTTCATGATTTTACTCTCATCCTCACCAAATAATAAGTAGAATGCACGGCATCACCCTTGTGCTTTTACTCTCATCCTCACAATAAATCAATAGAAATGGCACGGCATCACCCTTCGTGCTTTTAATATCATAATACGGAACAACATCACCATTCGTGCTTTTAATATCATAATGTTGGCACGACATCACCCTTCGTGATTTTACCCTCTCTCACTATATCATTGAGACTTGAGAATATGCATGAACATGAATTTTGATGCAGAATTGATAAACGTCTTATAACATGATTTCTAGGATGTAAAGATGAAATTCAGGACAAATAACGAGATAAGTCCTATAGGCATGGTTTCTAATGCATATAAATAATCATAACAATTGTATAGGCATGATATCTACCCATCCCAACAAAGATATATAAAAATCCCTCCCAGCTTTACTAATAACCCCAAATCTATTTTTACAAGAATTTTTATTACAGACCAATACCAATGAATTACATAATGGAAATCACTATACTATAAGGAGCCTTGACAGGCCCAATAGTAAACCTGGAAGCCAGGCCTTCAATCAAATCTGGAGTATACCGGTAGCTCATAATACACCAAATGGGATTCTGGTGTGTCAAAGTTCCCAAGGGCCTCAGGGACACCGGGCAATGCTCATACCAGAACCTTTTAAAGAAACAGTTTTGTGAACAAGTTTGGAAAGGCCAGCCCAGTGTGTCAGAGTTTGGAGGAGCCTCATGGACTCCTAGGCAGTGCTCACACTGGAGGGGCGGGACCCTAGATATGTAAGAGTAGGAGTTGAAAATAGTATATGAAAGTAGGAGATAGTTTTAGGAAAAATACAGTTTGGATTTTAAAAGTTAATAAAAACAGATTACAAGAACTACAAGCAGAACCACATTTAACAGATGAAGTTGAGACATGGACTCCATTAGTCAAACACAGAGCCACAGTCAATTCCAACAAGGTTTCACATTTCTTGGGATTGACTTAGTTCATTAGCTATTACTAGGTGGGCATATGGACATGTACTAAACAAAGAGAAACATGCTGAAACCGAAAAGACTAATCCACTACCATACAGAACAGGGTGAGGCAGTGGGAGTTAGACATGCTAGCTTCAAGTCTCATGGGCAAGACAAAGACATTTTATCACATAGAATAGGACAAGTTAACAGGAGTTAAGTCATGCTGGTCCAGAGAAACATAGGGAAAAACAGAAGCATGTTGAAGCACCAACCATACAGTCATATGGGACAAAGAGGTAACAAAACTAAAACATACTGGTTGAAATAAACAAGAAGCATATAATGAACATGCACATGTTGAGGTTCATGGTGAACTAATCATGTAAGTCATAGAGAATAGGAACTGATGCATAGTAGTTGAGAAAGAGATGACTAGGAGACCAGTATCAAAACAGAAGTATATTGAGACACATAGCACATAGAAGAGATCATGATAAGAGAAATAGGGACATACTGATTAAGAGAAATAAACAGGAGGACATAGGTCTAACTACATATGATAACAGAAGTAGTCATGGTGATTAAGAGCAATAAACAGGAAAGACATATGTCTAGCTACACAGAAGTAGTCATGCTGATTAAGATCAATAAACAGGAAGCACATAGGTTTAACTTCATAGCATATTGAATGATAGCAGAAGTGGAAACATACCAGTTAAGATATAGCAAACAGGAAGGTGAAAGTATGCAGAATCCAATAATCTAGTCTTGGCTTTCAGCCGGCTAGACAGTGCAGCAAACACAAGTAACAGAAAGATTTGCAATAGTGAGTGTGTATAATTAAGAGCAAGAGTTTGTGTGTGTGTTTCTTTCTGAGTGCGTTCGTGTGTTTGAAAGAAATCAGAATGGGGTTTATATAGCATTCAACAGAGAAGACAATTAAGGCAAGGAAATTAGAGTTCACAAATAAGGCAAGAAAATACAATCAGCCAGCTAATTGGGGGCTAAACTTGATCAAATAATTCAACAGAATCCGGAAAACATCCCCTAAATTGGGAAATTCAATTAACAGCTCAGTTAGGGATCCAGTAAAATAAATAAACCAATCAAAGATCGTCTAGAAGTCAATTAAATCCCATAAATCAGACTAATAAACTAATAAAGGCAAGTAGTACCATTAGGCATCATAAATAAGGAAAATAGGTAAAAATCACAGAGAAGCATCGATCTCGACAAGAAAATATAATTTGTCTAATTGACAGAGATAAAAATAACGGTCAAATATTGGAATAATCATTGAAATAAGCAGAAACCCTAGGGTTTAGAGCATAGACATGCGAATCAATCGAACAAGTAAACAAAATTAGGGTTAAACACTTAAAAAATTTAGTATTTTTGTAGAAACTTAAAGGGATGAAACCCTAGCTTTAGAGAAGACAAAAATCAGTTAATACTAAGAAAACACAGAAAGTTTTTTTAAGAGAAGTAGCAAATGAACTTAAAATTATCTCAGATCTGCAAGGATCTGAACAGATTCGAGTAGCAAGAGACTAGAGTTTTAAAAAAATGACAGAGATGAATGAAAATCTGGTTTGGAACCATAGATTTTTGAGCCATAAACACGAAAATTATAGTACTCTCAAATGGAGATGACCATAGGTAGGTTCATGAAAGGTTTTGAACAAATCTGAGATGAATCTCTTCGAGATCCCTTCATATAACAACAAAATCGAACAACCAGTGAAGGTAAGAGGCCGGCTAGGGCCTAAAATTTAAGAGAAACCCCATGGGACGGGGTTTTTCTGGTGACGGCAGCTAGGGTTAGGGGAGAGCTCTGAGAGAAAATGGAGGGTGAAGGGATTTGGGGGCGGCGGAAATGAGGGAATGAGTAGGGTTTGGGGGGTTAGGGTTAATTAAAATGGTAACATTATCCTGGACCATTGATATCTGAGATCAACGGCTAGGATTTGATCTGGTGGTTGTGGGGGTCAGATAGGAATTGGGCTTATAGATATTTTAATTGGGCTAAGGGTAGAATTTGGGCTAGGTCCGAAATTAAATAAAATTAAAAGAGTGTCACGACCCAAAATCCTAACTTAGTTCGTGATGGCGCCCAACAGCGGGGTCAGGCAAGCCGACTCTCAATTTACTAAAGGTTCCTTCTTATTAGATTAAACACTTTAAAATTTACTTAGTTTTTAAAACTTAAAACATGATTCGAGAAGGATACATAGCCAGTTTTAATAAAAAATAGTCATGAAGAGGCGTGAGCCAATATATGTACAACCCAAAATCCATAACAACTATGTGTCTGCCAGGAACTAGTGTCACAAGTCCTGCGGGCATACTAACAGAATATACAAAACATAATATATAATCCCACTGTCTGAAAGAAATAGACGGGAAATAAGGTAAAGAAAACTCCAAGGTGCTGCCGAGGATCGTCAAGAGAAGCAGCTCACCATGAAGTCGGGTCCAACTAAGATCAGAATCGAGCTCTGGTCTGATAACCAGATGCACCAGCCTCAGAACCTGTACAATTAAGTACAGAAGTGCAGCATGAGTACATAAACAAATATGTACCTAGTGAGTATCCCGCCTAACCTCGAAGAGGTAGTGACGAGAGGTCGACTTGACACTCACTAAGGTCCAATAAAATTATTAGCAATATGTAACATCAATAATGGACATACAAGGAAAATAAAAGCAATAAGCATTTAAATTAACAGTAATTCAAATAAACACTGGAGGTAAATATGTAATTTTCACTTCATTATTCTTTTTTTATTTTAAATATATATATATATATATATATATATATATATATATATATATATGAACAATCAAAATCTATAAAAGAATTCTTAACAATTTAACATGCGCATACAAGATAAGGACAACCGGCCTGAGCCATCATAATGATCATATATGTGCACTGCCGAGGGTCGAACGACCCGAACCATAATATATATATATTTCAATCTCGTCGTGTCGTATGGTCCTCTCCTATGAGAGTGGGGGGAAATAACACTCCACTCGCGGAATGTAAATTGCTAAGCATTCACATACACACAATCCACACATTTATTCTTTATAAATTACTCTTCGTGATCAAATCCTAAAAATCTCTTTAATTCTATGATATCAGGGAAACAAGCCGCATGTAATATTAATTCACTAAGCATATAGTTCATTTCAAGGAAAACATAAAGCATGGTGTAGGCCTAACTACCCGGACATAACAACAATAGCCGCTACGTACGGACTCTCATCACTTTGTACGTACATAGCCCCCACAGTTATCACATATAGCATTTAAATCACCTAGGGGGACAGTTTCCCCCTTACAAGGTTAGAAAAGAGACTCACCTCGAGTCGAATCTACTCCCCGGACCAAGAACGCGCCCGATACTCCGAACTCTACACCCGAGGACTCGAAACTAGCCAAATGTTATACAAATTCATCAATTTATGCTCAAAGTATGGAAATCCTCTTACTACTAAGTCATCCGCCATTCTTGAATAAATCCTAAAATCCAACACCGAGCCCGCATGCTCGGATTCCAAAATTTTCGAAGGAAACACTCACCCATAGCCTAAGGATCATTAATATACGATTTTTACTTGATTTCACAGCTAATTCACGGGTAAATTCTCAAATTATCGAAAGCCCTAGGTTGCTACCAAATTCTTGATTTTTCACTAATTAGGTGATTAAATTCAACTAGGAATTCATGCATTAACAAGTGTTGAGATGAAATTTATTTACCTTTTAGGGGTTGGGTCGTGGAGTCTTTTTACCAAGCTCTCAAAGTGTTTAATGGAGTAAAGAGTGAGGAAAGCAATGAAGAATCTCGTATTTAAGAAACACACTGTCTGACAGTGTTTCTACACCTGCGGCTCGAAGACCGCACCTGCGAGCACAGGCTCGCACCTGCAGAAATCGCTAACAACGCGCCGAACCGACCTATACTACTCGGAATGACACCAAATTTTACAGGCAAGTCAAAAATGACATAATGGAACTATTCCCGGTCTTGAAATTCTGTTCGGACCTCGATAACACAAAAACACGTCCCAAACCACAATAGGAACTTAAGGAACTTCTTATTTCAATATTGAGTGCCGAAACGCTCCAGGGTCATCAGAAACCCATTTCGAACATATGACCAGGTCCGAAATCATCATACAAAGCTACCAAAATCGTTGAAACTCGATTCCGGGGTCGTTTACCCAAAATGTTGACCGAAGTCAAACTTGGCCTTAAAGGCCAACCTTAAGGAACCAAGTGTTCTTATAGCACTCTAAACACTTTCGAATCCCGGACCACCAGTCCCCGCAAGTCATAAATCACAATAAGCCGCTATGGGAAGTTTCATTTAGGGGAACGGGGTCCGATAACACAAAACGACCGGTCGGGTCATTACATTCTCCACCTCTTAAACAAATGTCATCCTCGAACGGGTCTAGAATCATACCTGAAGTGCTGAATAAGTGTGGATATATGCTCTGGATGTCCTCCTCGGACTCCCAGGTCGCCTCCTCAACTGGTTGGCCCTTCCACTGGACCTTTACGGAAGAAACTCTCTTGGACCTCAACTGGCGGTCCTGTCTATCAATAATAGCAACTGGCTCCTCCTCGTAGCCCAACCCCTCATCCAACTGAATAGTTCTGAAATCAACCACGTGAGAGATGTCGGCGTGGTACCTCCGGAGCATGGATACATGAAAAACTGAATGAACTCCTGATAAATTGGGAGGTAAGGCTAGCTCATAAGCAACCTCCCCAACTCGCCTCAATACCTCGAAGGGACCTATAAACCTCTGGCTTAGCTTGCCCTTCTTCCCAAACCTCATAATATCCTTCATAGGCGAGACTTTCAACAGGACCCTCCTCCATAAATGATACATCACGCCCCCTCCGATCCGTGTAACTCTTCTATCTGGACTGTGTTGTGCGGAGCCTTTCCTGAATCAACTTCACTTTCTCCAAAGTATCCCTCACCAGGTCGGTGCCATATAACTTAGCCTCGCCAGGCTCAAACCATCCGATATGAGAACGACATCGCCGACCATAAAAAGCCTCAAATGGTGCCATCTCAATGCTGGACTGATAACTATTATTGTAAGCAAACTCGGCCAAAGGTAAGAACTGGTCCCACTGATCTCCGAAGTCAATCACACATGCCTTGAGAATGTCCTCCAATATCTGAACTGTACGCTCCGACTGACTATCAGTCTGAGGGTGAAATGTTGTGCTGAGGTCTATCTGGGTACCCATCTCACTATGCAATTCTCTCCAGAAGTGCGAGGTGAACTGAGGACCTCGATCTGATATAATGAACATCGGCACACCATGCAACCGGACTATCTCCCAAATTTAGATCTGGGCCAACCTTTCAGAAGTATAAGTAGTAGCTAACCACAATGACCCAAACCGCGTCAACCTTCCGCAAGGTCCGAGGCAACCCAACCACGAAGTCCATAGTGATGCGCTCCCATTTCCACTCAGGAATGGGCTTCTGCTGAAGTAGGCCTCCTGGCCTTTGGTGCTCATACTTAACCTGCTGACAATTAAGACACCTAGCCACATACTCCACAATGTCCTTCTTCATCCGCCTCCACCAGTAATGCTGCTTCAAATCACGATACATCTTCTTAGCACCGGGATGAACAAAATACCGAGAACTGTGTGCCTCCTCTAGAATCCTCTCCCTCAGGACATCAACCTTAGGAACACATAAGCGGCCTTGAAGTCTCAGAACACCATCCTCGCCAATAATAACCTCCTTGGCCTTGTCCTGAACCACTGTCTCTCGTAGCTCAGCCAAATATGGATCATCATACTTCCGAGCCTTAATCTCCCCCAATAACGAAGACTGAGCAACCACATATGCACGAACTCGACGGGGATCTGAAAGTTCTAATCCCACCAGGCGATTGGCCAAGGACTGAATGTCCAAGGCTAGAGGTCTCTCATCTGTTGCAATATAAGCCAAGCTACCCATACTCTTCGCCTTCCTGCTCAAAGCATCTGCTACCACATTTGCCTTGCCCGGGTGATAAAGAATGGTGATATCATAATCTTTCAACAACTCAAGCCATTTGCGCTGCCTCAAATTAAGATCATTCTTCTTGAACAAGTGATGCAAGCTACGGTGGTTTGTATAAACCTCACAGTACACTCCATACAAGTAGTGCCTCCAAATGTTAAGGGCATGAACAATCACCGCCAACTCCAAGTTGTGCACATGGTAACTATTCTCATGAACCTTCAGCTGGCGCGAAGCATAAGCAATAACTCTCCCCTCTTGCATCAATACACACCCCAAGCCAACACGCGAAGTGTCGCAATATACTGTATACATCCCAGAACCGGAAGGTAATACTAGAACTGGTGCTGAGGTCAATGTTGTCTTGAGCTTATGAAAGCTCGCCTCACACTCGTCATGCCATCGAAACGGGGCATTCTTCTGAGTCAATCTAGTCAATGGAGTTGCAATATAAGATAACCCCTCCATAAATCGGCAATAATAGCCTGCTAGGCCCAAAAAGCTCCTGATCTCTGTAGCTGAAGTAGGACGCGACCAACTCTGAACTGCCTCGATCTTCTGAGGATCAACCTTGATACCCCCTCCGGATACCACATTCCCCAAAAATGCCACGGAATCCAACCAGAACTCACATTTGGAGAACTTAGCATATAGCTTCTGTTCTTGCAAAGTCTGGAGTACAACTCTCAAATGTTGCTCGTGCTCACCCAGGCTACATGAGTAAATCAAAATGTCATCAATGAAGACAATGAAAAAGGAATCAATATACGGCCTGAACACCTTATTCATCAAGTCCATGAATGTTGTTGGGACATTAGTCAAGACAAAGGACATCACCAGGAACTCATAATGGCCATATCTCGTACGAAAAGCAGTATTCGGAACATCTGAAGCCCGAATCCTCAACTGATGATACCCCGATCTCAAATCAATCTTAGAAAACACACAAGCACCCTGCAACTGGTCAAACAAATCATTGATGCGCGGCGAAGGACACTTGTTCTTAATGGTAACCTTGTTCAACTGGCGGTAATCAATACACATTCGCATGGACCCATACTTTTTCTTCACGAAAAGAACAGAGCACCCCACGGCAATACACTTGGTCTGATGAACCCCTTAGATAAAAACTCCTCAAGCTGCTTCTTCAACTCCTTCAATTCTTTCGGAGCCATACGGTACAGAGGAATAGATATAGGTTGGGATCCTGGAGCTAAATCAATGCAGAAATCAATATCACGATCCGGAGGCATGCCCGGAAGGTCTGAAGAAAATAGAAAACTCTTGAATAATTAGCACTGAATCAATCATCGGAGACTCGGTGGTGGTGTCCCGCACATAAGCAAAATAGTCCAGACAACCCTTCTCGACCATATGTCGAGCCTTCAAGAATGAAATAACCCAGCTGGCTGTACTAACTGAGGAACCTCTCCACTCCAGCCTAGGCGACTTGGGCATGGATAAAGTAACTGTCTTGGCATGGCAATCTAGCACGGCATGATAAGGAGATAGCCAATCCATGCCCAAAATAATCTCGAAATCAACCATGTCGAGCAATAAGAGATCCGTTTGAGTCTCGAACCCACAAAATGAAATCACACAGGATCGACAAATCCGGTCTACAACCACAGAATCGCCCACGGGAGTGGACACATAAATAGGAGAACCCAAGGACTCACGAGGGACATCTATAAAATGAGCAAATAAGATCGAAACATAGGAATAAGTGGATCCTGGATCAAATAACACCGATGCCTCTCTACCACATGTCGCGCCCCCTTTTTTTCCTCCTCGCGGAATATCGGGTTTATGACATTGGTTGGGACAACTCTTTCCTTTTGGGAAAGGGGTTGGCATATTTTGAAGAGTCGCCACCTAACAATTTTAATGGTTCGTTAGGGCACCTAAGGGGTTCAATTACAACTACGTTACTAACCAGATATTTGGGTAAGGGCTTGAAATTATCCTAAGGGGAAAGTGTTAGGCACCCCTCAGGATCCACAAGTGTGGTTCCCGGACAAATGGTTTCGTGAATTCGTACAACTAGCAAATAACAAGTAAAGGCTCAAATAAAAGGGGATTTAAGTCTTAAGTATATAGATGTTTAGAAAAATAGTAGAGATGATTACGAACTAATGTATACAGGTTTCCGAGGTTTATAATAATATGGATCACATCAATGCAATACACGGTAATCACTCCTCGAAAAGGGGCTACACGTGGTATTAGCGCACCGGTCATCATATCCACATTCTACCCTTCCCACCCCGTGAAGGTAATTAAAGCGTGTGTTGGTCACGGATTCTATTGCGTGCTATTATCGTCTCATCCTATCAGTCCTGGAGGAGGCTAGAACTATTATCCTAAAAGGGAGTACTAGGTTGACTCCTAGGTTTAAAGGACAAGATTCTAAGCGACAAAAAACGACAATTAGGACTTCAGATAAGGGGAAAAAAATAAGAGCAGATACGAGGCCCAAGTATTCCTCCACAGATTATGCACATGATTAGCACGACTCAAACACAAGTAAGGTCTTATTAACTTCAGAACCTAAGGCATGATATCTAGGTGAGAATGCAATAGTGAGGCAGCTTTATTACTGATTTCAGAGGATGAATATTTTCAGTTTCTTATTGATTATAACCATTAATAGTCAAGCAGCAGGTATAAAGGAGTATGTTTCCAGTTTTAATAGATTTAACACCTAAAGCTTTCCTAAGCGTATGAAAACAGCCAATAATTATCCAGATTATTAAAGAAACTATTACAAGTTAGTTTGCCTAAACATGTTTTACTTAGGTGTTGCAAAAATACAAAACTATTACCAGTTGTTTGGAAACATGGTGAAATTCTTTTTTTAGGGCCTTTTTCATGCAATCAGTAGTTAAACTAGGTGTTGAATGAAGTCCTAAGACATGATATCTAATATGCACACATAGGGATGTAGAATGGGTGGTATGCAGAATTCCTAGGCAGGATTTCTAAATGTATAAAGTCACAGTATTTGAAAATGCTATGCAACAAGTATGAGGATGACTTATTTATTAGCGCATTATTATCCTAAGAATGATTCCTAGGTGTACCACAACATTACAGCGATATTAGAACTGGTTTACATGAATAATAGGTTTATATTAACAATTAATCCTAGAGCATGATTTCTATATGATAAATGATAATGCCACAATAGGAGGCTGAAACAGTAAACATGGGCCTAAGGAACAGGATATCTAATGCATGATATGCTCGCATACAATCAACCCTAAGCATGAATTTCTAGTGCACACGTAAGAAATGTAAACCTAGAGGCATGGTATCTACCGTTTAACATGTATAATCTATATAACTACCCTTCCCTTTCCATTATCCATCCCCAAATATCTGTTTACAAATTATTATAGGCCAGGGATTATGAATTACACAACCAAAGGAAAAAATAAGAAGTTACTTCTATAGGGAGCCTTCAATTAGGCCCAGATCTTCCAAACCTCAATGCCTTTGGTGTTTCATAGCCTTTCATAGTCCGGGTGTGTCAGAGTTCCCTAAGGACCTCAAGGGCTCCCGGGCAGAGCTCACACCCAGACATAGCCAAAATAGAGTTAAACATGTGCAGTGTGGGAAGTGCCTGCCTTGTGTGTCAGAGTTCATAGGGCACTCAAAGGGTCCCCAAAGCAGTGCTAACACGAAGGGGGCTGAACTTAGACTTCTAAGAGTATATGTGAGAGTGCTTTTTATTTTTTAAAGAAAGGATTTAAGTAAGAAAACAGTTTTGAAGAGGAAAATAGAAGTTTAACATCACACCAAGGACCAGGGATAGTCCAACAATCACAAACAGGGGTAATGGGATTTGGGGGACAAATACAGAGCATGTGAGGGAAGACATGTAGCAGGCAGACACACACATAGGCATACAATCAGAAACTCCTAAGGGTCTAGAGGATTAGGGGGTACAGTAAAGTACTAGGTTAGATTAACACCTAAAACAACTAAGACCACGATTAAACTAATGTACCAGTCAAAGGTATGTAAGTAGTAGGTGCTAAGTATACAGAAACATGCTGGTCATAAACAAATAAATCCTAACTTAACATGCAGAGGGGAGTTCAGGATCCTAGATACATGCTGAATAACAAGTAAAAGCAAATTAGAAGCATGCTAAATTACAACAGTAGTAGAAACATGTTGGTTTGAGGACTGAAATCTAAATTAGAACATACAAGTGAAGTGAAGAAAGCAGTAACACAAACAGGAAAGTAGGAGATGCACAATAGTTAGCCTTAGCTTGCAGCCGGCTCACTTAGAATAGTAGTAGTTAGCACAGAAGAGAGAGCGGAGAGTTGTTTAATTGTGAGAGAGAGATTTTGAACAGATTAGTTCGTGTTTAATGAGATAAAAAGTATGCATATATATAGTTTTAAAATCTGGGTGAAGAGTAAGGTAAAAATCAGAATCAGTAAACAATTATGGAACTTAGTATCAATCAGAGTGAAATCAGCCCAAGTACTACCATGATTAAGGAAGTTATTCAAACGGTGAGTAACAAATAAGGAAAGGGACCATATATAGCTTAAAGGAATATTCAAACAGTGTAAAATTAGCATAGGTATCCCTTAATTGAAGGGATTAAATTCAAACGGCTAGTAGTCAAATAACAAAATAAGGAAAGTTCCCATGCATATAACATATAAAGAAACAATTTCAGTCCAGTACAAGTATGCAATTAAGACTAGGTTCATCAGATTCTAATTAAGGAAATAGGGATCAATTAATAGTAAATTAACCAGGTAACAAGGTAAGAAATAAGCTAAAGGTCGAAAATTAGTAAGAGTATCCCATAAGAAATCAGTAAGGTTTTCAAGTCACAAGGAATCAGGGTTCAAGTAATAAATTAGGAACCCTAAAGTAAAATTACAGAGAATCATGGATTCGAACAGGAATAAAATCAATTAAAGGAGATTAACATGAATTGAATAGATAATAGGCAAGAAGTCAGAAACCCTAGTAGTGAAATCATACGAAACTAGGGATTAATATGAATCACAGAGTGAACAGTGAGATAAACGGGAAAGCAAGAAAAATCAAAGACATAGATTAATAACATAGGGTAACACATCAGTGAATCATAAAGCTCATGAAACACAAACACATACGCAAACATATTATCAAAGATAAATCATGAACTTAGGTTTAGGACTAGATATTAGGGATTTCAACACAACAACTCATATAAGATACAGAAACTTGAATGAATCGTTAAAACACAGTAGATCCCTTAGGATAATAATGAAAAGTCATGGAAAAATCGTTTAAGAGGGGTCATGAAACCCTAGTTTGAAAACGGAAAGCCTTTTTTTAGAGGAAATCGGTGAATCTTTGAGAAAAACAACGAAATACCTCAAAAAATAGACAAATATATCATAGATCTAAAAGAATCGGAAAGTTTTAAGAGTTAGGGTTTTACAGAAAACCTCAGAGAAGATGAGAAAGACCTCGAACAGCACTGGCTCGAGCCTCAGGGTCCTAAACCCTACTAGGAATCAAGCTCTGGAGGCTTGAAGTAGACAGGAACACCATGGGTGTAAGCAGACGGGTTCTC
>ML338744.1:0-29243 GCA_005239505.1 Nicotiana paniculata
TATTTATAGCAAAAAATAGTATAGAATTTGGGTGTGGTCAAAAAATAGTTGTTCACAATAATTGTAAAGGGTGCTCGTACGGACCCTGTCATCATCAAACCTAAAACCCAGTTGTCGGTAGTCAACACCAAGGCTATCCCATGGAGTTACGAACGGGTGATAGTGACCTATAAGGGAAAGGAAGTGAAAGAAGAAGTCAATGAGGCCTAGGGATTAACTCGTTCGGGGAGATGCTTTGCCCCGAAAGAGTTAAGGAAAGCTAAAACATCCAGAGATAACCCAGTTCTAGTAAAGAAAGCAGTCACTGAAGAAGAAGCGGAGGAGTTTTTGAGGAAAATGAAGATACAAGATTACTCCATCGTGGAGCAGCTGAGAAAGACGCCCGCTCAGATTTCCCTGCTATCATTGTTGATCCATTCAGATGAGCATCGTCGGGCCCTGATGAAAATTCTGAATGAGGCTCATGTCCCCGACAAAATCTTAGTGAACCATCTGGAAAAGATCACCAATAAAATATTTGAGGTGAACATGATCACCTTCTCTGATGACGAGTTTCCCGTGGAAGGTACTGAACACAACAAAGCTCTCTATCTTACGGTAAAATGTGAAGATTCTGTGGCCACCAGGGTATTAGTTGACAATGGCTCCAGTGCAAACATTTGCCCTCTCTCTACTCTGAACAAGTTAAAAGTTGTTGATGAGAGGATTCACAAGAAAAACATATGCGTCCGAGGTTTTGACGGTGGAGGAAAAGACTCGGTTTGTGATATAGTGCTTGAGTTGACAATAGGACCGGTGGAGTTCACCATGGAATTCCAAGTATTGGACATTGCTGTCTCTTACAATTTGCTGTTAGGTCGGCCGTGGATACACGCCCCCAAAGCAGTCCCGTCCTCTTTGCTCTAGATGGTCAAGTTTGAGTGGGACAGACAGGAGATCGTCGTGCATGGTGAGGAGAATTTTTGTGCTCACAGTGATGCCTATGTCCCGTTTACTGAGGCCAAAGATGACAAATGGCCTTGGGTCTATCAGGTTTCTGAAACAGTGCCGGTCGAGAAGGTTCCAAAAGGGAAATGTATTCCAACTCCAAAGATAGCCTCTGCATCCGTCATGGTGGCCTCTGAAATGCTGAAAAATGGCTTTGTGCCAGGTAAAGGTCTGGGTGCATCCTTGTAGGGTATCATACAACCAGTGTCCCTCCCTGAAAATTTGGGTACGTTCGGTCTTGGATTCAAACTCACAGCGGCAGATGTGAAGAGGGCTAAAAGGTTGAAACAGAAGGCGTGGGCACTTCCGAAGCCTATTCTGCGTTTCTCCAGGTCCTTTGTCAAGCCCGGTGCCAGGAAACGCCCAGTGTCAACAGTTCCAAGTCCTGTGGTTGACATTGATGAAGAGTTAATTGAAAGGTTCTAGAGTTTATTTAAGGATGTGAACACGGTAGAAGTCGGAGAAGGGTCCAGCAAAGCAGACGTGCAGTTCGTCGGGCTGAATGTAAAGATTAACAATTGGAAGGCAACTCCTCTCCCTACTCGGAAGAAGTCTTGGTAGTTTGTTTTGGTTTTCTTTCTATCTAGGTTATTCCAGGGTTGTGACCCAGATTTTATTTTTCGCTTGTTGATATACAAACCCTGATATCCTTTATTTTCAATGAAATGCAATTTCCCTTTTCCATCTTTCCTGATAATTCTTATTTTTGTTTTATTTTCTTCTTTGTACAATTCTTTTCATGCTGGTTTCAATGACATGACATGCATGAGGAATCTTCGGCCCAGCCTTAAAAGTCAATCTAATTCTGAAATAATAATCCAAGAAATAGAGTGTGATGATGAAACAGAATATGATGAGGATGAGGCATTTGAGGAAATTAGTAAGGAACTAAATCATTTTGAAGAAAAACCCAAGCCTAATNGGTCCACAAATTGCCAATTGACCCGGCATTCTCTCCCATCAAGTAGAAGCTGAGAAAGTTCAAAACTGACATGAGTGTGAAGATTAAGGAAGAAAATACAAAGCAGTTGGACGCAAAGGTCATTCGAGTGACGCGATATCCCACTTGGTTAGCTAATGTTGTGCCGGTGCCAAAGAAGGATGGCAAGACCAGGGTGTGTGTTGATTACCGTGATCTCAACAAAGCAAGCCCAAAGGATAATTTTCAATTGCCAAATATCCACATTCTGATTGAAAACTGTGACAAGCACGAGATCGGGTCTTCCGTGGATTGCTATGCGGGATACCACCAGATTTTGATGGATGAGGAGGATGCAGAAAAGACAACATTCATTACTCCATGGGGAACTTATAGCTACCGGGTAATGCCATTTGGTTTGAACAACGTTGGGGCAACTTACATGAGGGCAATGACTACTATTTTCCATGACATGATACACAAGGAGATTGAGGTTTACGTGGATGATGTGATCATAAAGTCAAAGCAGTAGGCCGACCACGTCGGAGATTTGAGAAAGTTTTTCCAAAGGCTCCGCAGGTACAATCTTAAGCTTGACATTGCCAAGTGCTCATTTGGTGTTCCATCCGGAAAACTGTTGGGATTCATAGTCAGTCGTCGAGGCATTGAGTTGGACCCGTCAAAGATCAAAGCTATTCAAGAGTTGCCACCTCCAAGGAACAAGACTGAGGTGATGAGTTTGCTCGGGAATTTAAACTACATTAGCAGATTTATTGCTCAACTCACGACAACCATTGAGCCCATCTTTAAGTTGTTGAAGAAGGATGCTGCAGTCAAATGGACTGATGAGTGCCAGAAGTAATTCGATAAAATCAAGGGATACTTGTCAAACCCACCTATGTTGGTCCCGCCGGAACCCGGGAGGCCTTTAATTCTCTATCTGACGGTCTTGGATAAATCGTTTGGCTGTGTGTTGGGTCAGCACGACACCACTGGCAGGAAGGAGCAAGCCATCTATTATCTTAGCAAGAAGTTCACATCCTATGAGGTTAAGTGCACTCCCCTTGAAAGAATATGTTGTGCCTTGACTTGGGTGGCACAAAAGTTGAAGCATTATCTGTCGTCTTACACTACTTACCTCATTTCTCACCTTGATCCTCTAAAGTATATCTTTCAGAAGCCTATGCCCATAGGAAGACTTACGAAGTGGCATATTTTTCACAGAGTTTGACATTATATATGTTACTCGGACCGCGATGAAAGCCCAAGCATTGGCCGATCATTTGGCCAAGAACCCGGTCGATGAAGAGTATGAGACATTAAAGACCTATTTTCCTGATGAAGAGGTGATGCATATTGACGAGGTTGAGCAAGAAGAAAATCCCGGTTGGAGACTCTTCTTTGATGGGGCCGCTAACATGAAAGGTGTCAAAATAGGGGCAGTACTCATCTCGGAAACAAGACATCACTACCCTGTTACGGCTCAACTTCGTTTCTATTGTACCAACAACATGGCTGAGTACCAGACATGCATTTTGGGATTGAGGTTAGCTGTAGACATGGGAGTCCAAGAAGTTTTGGTCTTGGGAGACTCGGACCTCCTGGTGCACCAGATTCAAGGAGAATGGTAGACACGAGATTTAAAGCTCATACCGTATAGACAATGTTTGCATGATCTTTGTCAGCGGTTTCGATCAATAGAGTTCAGGCATATTCCAAGGATCCATAATGAGGTTGCCGATGCTTTGGCTACCTTGGATTAAATGTTGCACCACCCAGACAAAGCTTATGTCGACCCTCTGCATATTCAAGTTTGGGATCAGCATGCCTACTGTAATGTGGTTGAGGAAGAACTCGATGGTGAATCGTGGTTCCATGACATTAGGGAGTACATCAGTATGGGAGTATATCCGGTACAAGCCACATGTGATCAAAAGAGAACAATTTGACGTTTGGCTAGTGGATTTTTCTTGAGCGGGGGGGTGTTGTACAAAAAAACTCCAGATCTTGGGCTATTGAGGTGCATCGATGCTAAGCAAACCACGACNTCATGACCAAGGTACATTCCAGAGTTTGCGGGCCGCATATGAGCGGGTATGTTTTGGCAATGAAGATTCTTCGAGCAGGGTATTATTGGCTCACCATGGAATGAGATTGCATCATCGTTGTGTGCAAGTGTCATCAATGCCAGGTACACGGAGACTTGATTCACTCTCCGCCATCTGATTTGCACACAATGTCCGCACCGTGTCCCTTTGTTGCTTGGGGCATGTATGTCATTGGACCAATTGAGCCCGCGGCGTCAAACGGTCACAGGTTCATTCTGGTGGCCATTAACTATTTCACTAAGTGGGTCGAAGCTAAAACTTTCAAATCTATGACCAAGAAGGCAGTGGTCGACTTTGTTCATTCAAATATCATTTGTCGGTTCAGAATCCCAAATATAATCATCACAGACAACGACGCTAATATCAGCAGTCATTTGATGAAAGAAGTTTGCCAACAGTTCAAGATTACGCATCAAAAATTCTACTCCGTATTGCCCCAAGGCAAACGGAGTTGTCGAGGCAGCCAACAAGAACATAAAGAAAATACTTCGGAAAATGGTGCGAGGTTCCAGGCAATGGCATGAGAAGTTGCCTTTTGCTTTGCTAGGTTATCGCACTACTTTTCGCACTTCAGTAGGTGCAACTCCTTATTTGTTGGTATATGGTACTGAAGCAGTGATACCTGCGGAATTTGAAATTCCATCTCTTCGGATTGTTATTGAAGCCGAAATTGATGATGATAAGTGGGTCAAAAACCGTTTGGAGCAATTAAGTCTGATTGATGAGAAAATACTGGCAGCAGTGTGTCATGGCCAGTTGTATCAAAAGATAATGGAAAGAGAATACAACAAAAAGGTGCGTCCCTAGAAATTTGAAGTGGGTCAGCAAGTATTGAAATGCATCCTTCCACATCAGGCTGAAGCAAAAGGCAAGTTTGCCCCAAATTGGCAGGGGCCGTTCATCGTAAAGAGAGTGTTGTCCAATGGTGCTTTGTATTTAACAGATATAGAAGGAAAATGTGTAGATATGGCTATCAATTCTGACGCAGTCAAAAGATATTATGTATGATTTATTTGGTTTAAATTATGTTTGTTTGTACTTGGCATGTTTTGAAGACTGGAATGACGAAGGCATGTTATTCTGCTATCTAAACACTTTACCCTTTGTTACCCCTTGAGCCTTATTTATTTTCTTTCATACCCCTCTTTTGGAATCAGTAGCAAAGTTCAAGAAATACGGACACAAAAGGTAAATAAAGAAGGAAAGGAGGAAAATATAAGAGAAAAAGAGAAAGAAAAGAATGAAAAAGAGTGAAAAAAAGAGAAAAAAAAGAAAGAAGAAAAGAAAAGAAAAAAAAGAATGAAAAGAGTGAAAAAAAATAAAGAAGAAGAAAAAAAAAGAGAAGAAAAGAAAAGAAAAAGAGAAAGAAGAGAAAAGATAAAAGTAACAACAACAAAGCAATTCCTAGTACATGAACTACGTTTGACCTGATTCCTTTTAAGGACACGTAGGCAGCCTCACGGTTCAGTCCCATCCAAATAAAATTCAAAAGACCCCAAGCAAAGAAACTGGGGCAGAAGTTGTGGCTATGTAAAAGATTTGATTCCAAAAGTTGTAACTGTGAACCCACTCAATTTATTTTGAGCCTTTATCCTTTCTCTCTAACCCTATCCAAAAGCCTGGATTACGGTCCAAAGAAAGACCTTCCGACAAATATTTAAGAGTTCCAAGTCTGCGAGACAGAGGTATGATTCACACCAATTGGCAACACTCTGTGCCGTACAAAGGAAAATAAATAAATGAGAGAGTCTTATTGGTGAAAACCCTAACGGGCACCGTAAGGCGATGGCGAGCCGAGAGAAATTAAAAATGAGAGAGTCTTATTGGTGAAAACCTTCACCGGCACCGTAAGGCGACAGTGAGTTGAGATATGAACAAATGAGAGAGGTTTGTTGGTGCAAACCCTTCATGGCACCGCAAACCGAACAAGGTCAGTGACTTGGCGAAGAGATTGGGTTATGGAGATCCCGGGAATAAGGTATGACAACTGAAAGTTGATTGGTTGAACAGGCTGGCTGATTAATCTGAAATGCATGTCATGATCATTGGTTCCAGCTGCCTCACTCAGATAAGTCTCTTTTCCTTTATTCTCCCACAAACAGTCATTCTGTTTCAAGTTTTTTTCTTTATTCTTAATTCTCAAAATCATTGCATTTCATTTCTTTTGGGTTTATTTCTCTAAGGATTTATCAATGTCAGCCTTGTTTAAGAAAGTAAAGAAGGATTCCAAAGCTTACTACCAACTTCCGAAATTGCACTAAGCAAAGTGAGGCCAAAACATACTAGAAATAACACAATGCAAAAATGGAAAATAAGGTGTTAGTGAAAGTTCAAATGGTCAAGTGGTTTGTGAATGTTGTGGAAGATGCGGAGTTTGAAATGGGAAGGACAAAAATGTAAAATAGTGGTTTGAGTGCAGGTCATTCTGGTCTTTCAGGGTCCTGTGGTTGAGATTCAGTCAGAAAGGTCAAACAAATTCTTGGCCAGTTCAAAGCAGCCAGTTAGCACAAAGCATGGCAGTGGGAAGGCCATCTTCAGCAAGAATTCCACAAACTAACCACCATATTTTTCAAACTGATAAAATTTTCTTTGATTGAAATAGGGGCACGAAATCTCGTTTGTTCCGGAGGAACCCTCCGTAAGGAAAGCATGCACCGGACAGATTCGACCGTGAGTTCTCAGGACCCTCCTGGATAATGGGATTTAGGTTTTAAATTCTCAGGACCCTCCTGGACAATGGGACTTAGTTAAAATTCAAAACATCCATCTAGCATAAGCTATACTTTGAGCAAATATAGTTGGCTTTAAAGTTTTCATTCTTAAGATGATATTCAATTTGAAATTTTCAGGACCCTCTTGGATAATGGGATTTAGTTTAATTTTTTAGAGATTTTGGGTAACATGATGCGTTTAACATTCACAGATGAGCCCGGATACCAAACTGGGGCAGAAGGTTTCTTTCTTTGTCTGTTTGTGGTAATCAGGCGCCCACCTGGAGAACAAGGGAATGCAGTTCAAGTTGTGGAAATCAGGTGCCCACCTGGAGAACAAGTGATGCGTGGCTATAATTCATGGTTTAAAGCATTATGTGCCTTACATTTTATGTGCGTTAATGATAAAAATACACGTCGTATGTGCATAATGAAGTCTATTTCATGTGTAGGTGAATTGGAGATGGAAGCCGAGCTAAATGGATGCATAGACGTCAAAAATACGCTCAAGAGTCAAAAAGGAGTTAACCTGGCTATAGCCGGGCGCTTGAGCTGTAAAGCCTGGTCATACTAGGCTATAGCTGGTCCTACTAGGCTTTTTGGGGGGCGTTAGAGCCCTAACGCCAGGCCTGGCCAGGTTTTATTCGGGTGTTTGGGCCATAAAGCCTGGTCCCTGGTCCGGCCCAATCCGAGTTTTGATGGTTTTAAGTGTTTCCCGGTTGGAATAGAAGTCTCCTACACGTTTAAGGTTTGTTCCAAACATATAAATAGACCCAAAAACACAACTTTGAGGGAATTGACATGGAGGAACACACGGCACACTTGAAGGAGGCTTCTACCTAGTTTTTCTTCTCTTCTCTTTCTTTAATTTCATAGTTTATTAGTTCTAGAGTTTTGGGTGCTACATGAACGTTGTAGCTTGAAGCTTGAATTATTCTTATTATATTATCATATTGGTTTATTTCTTCAATCTTGCGCTTAATTATTTTATTTCTTGATCACCAATTGAATACTATCTACGAATCTAGGATTGAACTCGGGAGAGGGAATTCTAGATTGCATATAAGATTGGGTAGAGCAAGATAACCCTTCAGGGGAGTGGATTCGCGGTTAGGATAGGAATATACCTAATCGCCTTGCTTGGTTATTATACGGGAATTATTAATGCGTTCTTGTTAATCCTAATTTCATAGGAATATAGGCGTTAGGTTAGCTTGAATAGGCGAGTTGTACTTCGGGAGAAGGCTACGAGCAATATTAACCTCGTCAATCAATAAACCAGATAAATTAATTAGACGATTTAAGTGGAAAACTCTACAGGATTGTTAGCTAACCCATAGATCTAGAATATCGGATCTCATTGAATTCGTATCTAAAATCTCGCCAATTATTTTGTTAATTTCATAGTTTACTATTCTAGATTAATTTTAGTTAAATATTCATACTTTAGTGTTTGCTTGAATAGATTAATTGTTTGAATACTTTAGTCCCGAACACTAAAAATCTCGACATGTATTTTTATCATTAATGCACATAAAATGTAAGGCACATAATGATTTAAACCATGAATTATAGCCACACATCAACAATGGAATACAGTTCAAGTTCCGGCAATCAGGCGCCCACCTAGAGAACAAGGGAATACAAATCCAAGTTTTGGCAATCAGGCGCCCACCTGGAGAACAAGGAATACAGTTAAAGTTTTGGCAACCAGGCGCCCACCTGGAGAACAAGGGAATACAATTCGAGTTTTGGCAATCAGGCGCCCACCTGGAGAACAAGGGAATACAATTTAAGTTTTGGCAATCAGGCGCCCACCTGGAGAACAAAGGAATACACTTAAAGTTTTGGAAATCAAGCGCCCACCTAGAGAAAAAGGGAATACAGTTAAAGTTTTGGCAATCAGGCGCCCCACCTGGAGAACAAGGGAATATAGTTCAAGTTGTGGAAATCACGCGCCCACCTGGAGAACAAGGGAATACAGTTAGAATTTTGGCAATCAGGCGCCCACCTGGAGAACAAGGGAATGCAATTCAAGTTGTGGAAATCAGGCACCCACCTGGATAACAAGGGAATACAGTTCGAGTTTTGGCAATCAGGCGCCCACCTGGAGAACAAGGGAATACAGTTCAAGTTTTGGCAATCAGGCGCCCACCTGGAGAACAAGGGAATGTAGTTCAAGTTGTGGAAATCAGGCGCCCACCTGGAGAACAAGGGTATATAGTTCGAGTTTTGTCAATCAAGCGCCCACCTGGAGAATAAGGGAATACAGTTAGAGTTTTGGCAATCAGGCGTCCACCTGGAGAACAAGGGAATACAAGTTCAAGTCCACCTGGAGAACAAGGGAATACAGTTCAAAGTTTTGGCAATCAGGAGCCTACCTGGAGAATGAGGGAAGTCATTTCAGAATTCAATTCAAGTTAGAAGTAGCAAAAGCTCGCCTCGAGAATGCGAGTCGACAGTTCGAGATGACCAAAAGAAGAAGCCTCAATCCAGAATAAAAGAAAAAAAAAGAGAGAAGTGAATCCAAAATGCAGAAGCAGATGAAAGACGTGAACTGCTCAAGACATGACTGAGTCACGAGATTTGCATGTCCCATTGTGATCCATAAAGTTGAAGAAGAACAAACTAGCACCTGCAACTAGAAAGCATCAAGGTTCACCATTCAAGACTCAAGATCAAGCTTCAGAAGATTTATAGATAGGAACCTTTGTAACTCATAGTTGATAGGCTTGTTTAGTTCTTTTACATTTTGATTTTGATGTAATAACGTGAGCGGACCGGATCCTCGATGGAACCTCGCTCGACTCTGCAACTCATCTTTCATCACTCTCCTTGAACTACACGCGACTTGATTCCCTTATAACCCAGGATATGTAGGCTGTCCAAAACCAGGACTCGGTCATATTCTCCTTTCTTTTATTTTTTGGTCTCTCTAAATAAAGGTCGGGTCAAAGAACCTGTCTCGTCGTTCTTTGCCTGAAAAATCTTCACGTTTCCAGTCAAATAAGGGCAGTTGTAGAGATGTAATTTTTTACCCTCCCCGAGATTTTACACGGTATAGCGTTTAAATATTTAGTTTAGGTATAATATCGTTATTTTAACTAGTTTTGACCTTTTTTACCTTATTTTATCACACAAATAAAAATTACAAAAAAAAATATTTTCTTTTATTTAGCTAACTGATATTTATCTAGTTATTTTTAGTTTATCTACCTTTCATAAAAAAGTCGAAAAATACAAAAAAAAAAGTATAGTTCCACTTTGTTTTCAAAAATATTAGTATTTTGATAGGAATATTATTTTTGGGATGATTTTAACCTAATACTAATTTAGTATGATATTTGAAAAATACCAAAAATAGTTTCATATTTTACATATAATTTAGTTTAATTAATTAGATTGATTTTTACATTATGTAGTATATTTACCTTATATTAAAAAGGATTTAGCTAAAGTTTAGGAATTTTTTTAAGCCCAATTTTAAGGCCCAAAGCTAAAGCCCATCTATCTTCAACCTTAAGACCTAACCCTAATTCCTCTATATAAAGAAGACATAAAATCCCTACACCCCTAATTTCTATACTCCCCCCTTAGATTCCAAAAAAACAGCGGACCCCTAGACTCTTCTTGGTTTTCTTCTGCTCGATCCTCACAGAGAAACAAAACTTGATTTTGTTTTTTTGTTCTTCATCTTATTCTTCACAAGAACTCCACTCTCCAAATAAAAAATCCCCCTCCCTTAAAAAAATGAACCAGCCCTCACCCTCTTCACAAGACTAAAAATTCATTTTGGCTTCTTGAAACCGAAAAACGCATTCTAGTTACTGATTTTGATCTTCTTTTCGTGGATGTGATATTTGAGATCGAGGTGAGTTCAAGTTCATCGGCTCCGTTGGAGTATTATTACCTATCCGCGGTTCTGTCCGCATTCAATAGTTGATTCTCGTCAGGATTTTGGAGTCAAAAATAGTGTATCGGCAGATTACTTCTATTGTTATTAAGGAAATATTTGTTTGAACAGGTTCATTCCTCCCCTATGCTATTTATTTACTTATTTGTGTTTACTATGGTGAATTGAGGCCTTGGAAGTTCTATTTTAAAAGTTTGGTTGTGTTCATGTTCTTCACTTTAATGTGTGGATCTCTGATTTTGCGTGAATCTGCGTTTGATGGCTAAAGTGTCGAAACAGTAGTACTTACCTCCAATTTTTTATTCTAAACATGGAATATGTAGGAAAGTTTCATTTGTATCTTTGGAGATTACTCTAAATTGACGGGCTTCTTAACATTATATTAGTATTTCCTTCATGATAAATGGATAAAAATGATTCAAAAATGGGGCTCTACTACACTCTTTAAATCTTAGCTAGTCTTTTTTGGCACTGTGTTTGAATGGATAGAGTATTTTGTTAAGTTGAAACAATCAATTTTGATCGAAGGATCATTTTAGGCAACTACCCAGTGACTTCAAATTAAGAAAGACTTATTTCCAATTGCGTGTTCTTGTTCTTAGTTGATTTCTTTTTATTTTGACGAAACGATAGCTGAAAATGGCTGATGGACCATGGAGTAGTTTGGTGAACTAGTGATAAATGTATATCAATTTATCTGGGCAAATAGTTTCTGTTAGGCCCAATTTAGCAAGAGCAAAAGCTGACCCGTGTTCCACAATCGATTTCCATAAGCTCTTGGCCTTACGAAGATCTCAAACTCATAAAAAATTAATTAATGAGCATCGTAGCTTGCTTTAGACGTGAATAATAAATTATCGTGACTATGAGTACGGTTTCCGTGGCATAGTCACGATACATAAATTCGAATTCGGGTGCACATTTCATGTGACCGGACCATAACTTTGAACAATAATAAAATAAGCATGTTGTAGATCGCGGGTACGGTTCCCGTGGCGTGATTCGCAATGTGCACAAAAGCAAACGAGTGCGCGACATCGCGACTTGTTCAAAAAATTTCCATAAATCACGGACCTCTTAAAATTAAACATCAAATTAGGAAATCAACTTATGAGCATTGTATTTTGCTTTAGGAGCATTTAATAAATAATAAATTATCGTGACTATGGGTACGGTTCCCATGGCATAGTCATAGATACATAATTCTAAAACTTGTGTGCACGCTGGCGTGATTCGACCCCTAATTTCTAATAATTAAAATAAACATGTTGTAGAATCGTGGGTACGGTTCCCGTGATATGATTCACGATGTGTACAAAATAACAAGTGCGCGACACCACGACTTATTTAAATAAACTCCTTAATTGTTTAACTTGTTTAAAAGCGGCTAAAAGGTAAAAAGGCTAAAATGCACAATAGGTTCAAAACTTATAATAAATCAGATAATTAGGCCAATTATTGGTAGCTAAGCGACCATGCTAAAATCACGGAACCTGGGAATGCCTAACCCCTTCTCCCGGGTTAACAGAGTTCCTTACCCGGATTTATGTGTTTCACAGACTGTAAAACAGAGTCTAAATAATCCCGTTTCGATTATTGTCACTTTAATTGGAAAAAACTCCATATTTCCCATTTCAGCGGGAAAAGGAGGTGTGACAGTTATTACGCAATCACTTTATCCTTCTGCATCTAAACACAACCGACTCCTACCCTCGAGGCATCACAATATGCGACATAAGAACCTGAAGCTGATGGCCGAACTAACACTGGAACCGAGTCAAAGAAATCTTGAGCTTCTGGAAGCTCTACCCTCACTCGTCTGATCACATGGATACATTCACTGGACACCACGTGTCCCAAGAATGCGACTAAACTAAGCCAAAATACACACTTTCTCCTCCCTCAATCTCTGTAATACAACTCTGAAACGTTGAGCATGCTCCTCCTGGCCACGAGAATATATCAATGAACACAATACAAGGGAATCCAAGTACGGCTGAAACACGCTGTTCATCAAATGTATGAACGCTGCTGAGGCATTGGCCAGCCCAAAAAAACATCACCATGAACTCATAACACAACAGAAAGATCCACTTCACTCCACAACTAAACAACATGAGAGGTCTTCCAATACACTCACAACTCGAGGCCATATGCCAACTCCATACAAAAGTCAAACACTCAATAGTTCTTGCCACATTTCCAACTAATCCTTTTGTAACAATCAAACAATTTGAACGCACCTCACCATCGAATCACACTCGACACATAGTCATCCAGTCACAAAACCCCACCGATAAGGACACAAACGGACATATAAGTCCCAAATGCACGATTCACACAATCGAAATCTTAGCACTCAAACCACAGAATAAAATCCGGCCTCAAGTCCTCCAGACTGCCCATTATCAACATGCTAAAATCGCCTCTCGCACCTTACCCATGGAAATCACAAGCCGTAGATACACAGATGATACTGAGCGCTCGCGTGCGCTTTCGAATACATGAACAGAGTTCAAGAGTTACGCTTTTGGCTGAATAGATGGATTCTTACGATAAGAATTCAAGAATGTGAGATTTTTCCTAAGGGTTCTGCAGCCTCTCGAAGATAAGTACAGACGTCTTCGTACCGATTCGCAAAACTCTACTAAACTTGCTCATGACTGGTGAGACCTATTTAACCTAGAGCTCTAATACCAACTTGTCACGATCCCAAAAAAACACTCGGTCATGATGGCGCCTGTCGTGAAATCAGGCAAGCCACACATTTTATTTATTAAAAGTTATTTTCAGGAAAATCACCACATTTACAACAAGAGTCTCGCTTTTATAAAACATCTAAGATTTGGACATCATTAATAACGTGAATAAAAGAAACTCGATCCCAGATCTAGTGTCACCGAGTCATGAGCTACTACAATGTAAGAATGCAAAAATACAAACTAGACAACATAGTCTGAAATAATAAAAGTGCAACATGAAGATAAAGAAGGAGAAGGCGAGGCTGCGATCGCCAGCTGCTACCTCGATGACTCCGAAAGAAACTCTGACAGCCGCTCAGCAACCACTACTGGGCGCCGATGTACCTGGATCTGCACACGAGGTGCAGGGGGTAACGTGAGTACACCAACTCAGAAGTAACGAATCCAAACTATGGGCTGAGAGGTAGTGAAGGACTAAACCTCAATAATTAAAATCATCAGCGTACAAAATTTAGGCATGTTCACAGTTTATCAGAAAATAACAACAGAATATGAAAGATATACCTCAATATGCTCTACATGCCAACATGTCACAGTGTGAAAATGCACATAGTGCTCACAACTCTCCCACAGAAGTCCACCCAGTACTGTATATGGCTCTCAGGCCCAGGGAAGTTCCATCCCGGAATATGCATAAACACCGGTGACCGTAGTTACTCAGTACTGAGGAAAAGGCCAGTCCAGCCCCACGGAGAAGATCCATCTCCGAAATACAACACTCGGACAAAGTCCATGTCCAGGGAAGATCCATCCCTCAATATCATCAGCTTCAGACAAGATCCATGTCCAGGGAAGATCCATCCCTCTCATAACATAAGCTTCGGACAAGATCCATGTCCAGAGAAGATCCATCCCTCAATATCAATGCGCTCACTGTTGGTGTAAAGACTCCGGAAGAGCCCTATTGGCCCAAGCGCTATATCAAGCCAACGAAGGCATGATTAAAGTATCGCTGTGGTGTGCAGTCCGATCTCATAACTGTCTCAACAACAGGCTCTCGGCCTCACTCAGTCATTACTCTCCAGTCTCACTCATATGGCTCACAAATGTATAAATCAACCCAAAACAATGATAAATATGCATATAATTAACAATTACTAAGACTGAGGCATGAAATGATATGCTATAACAGGACTGATTATATGAAATCAAATAATTCCAAAATGAGACAGTAATATACAACCACTCGGGTTTTAGCATTTTCGGCGTGAAGCCTTAGCATTTATACTTAACATGATTTCTAACATGTTCAGAATTACCACATTAATAGAAGTGCGGATATCAATCCATAATAACTATTATACGGTACCATGGGATGAGCCAGGCCTCAAATACTCAGTGCAAGCCCGCATGCCCGTCACTTGGAATGTGCGTCACCTCAATTATAGTCATATATCATATAGTTCGGGGTTTCGAACCCTCAGAACCATGTTTGAAAACATTACTTACCTCAAAATCGGCTAAAATCCTAGCCCACAGTTCCATTGCCTCTAGACTCGGCCTCCGAATGCTCCAAATCTATCAAAAAACAGATTTATATCATTATTACATGCCAAGGAACGAAGCTCATTCGAAATTTATCAAAATTACCCAAAAATCCTGAAATTGGCCAAACGCGACCCCCGAGCCCATGTCTCAGAATTCGAAATCAAAAAACTAGAATCCTTATTCCCTCACGAGTCTACCCATATCAAATTCATCAAAATCCGACCTCAATTGCCCACTCAAATCATCAAACGAAAAACTTTCCTCCCATTTTCTCCCAATTTCCACTCTAATTCCTCAAATTAAATGATAAAAATCAAGACTAAATCATGGAATTAATGCAAATGTGAGTGAAGAATGCTTACCCCAATTACTCCACTGAAAATCTCCTAAAATTCCATCTTCTCCCGAGATCTTTAATGGGTTTTTGAAACAACGGACTAAACCTTCATTTTTTATTTTTAAAATTTCTGCCCAGCTGCCCTTTCCTCAGTGCGTTCGCGTGAAACGCCACGCGTTTGCGAAGTACTAACCCAACTCCCTTACGCAATCGCGTTCCTACCTCACGCGTTCGCACGACACACTGGACTCCCTCTCACGCGATCACATCCTCCATAACGCGATCGCATAGCACAAAACTATGCTGCCCCCGGATAAGCCTATGCGATCGCATACTTACCACGCGAACGCATAGAAGAACACCAAAACCTCCACATCAGCAAAAGTTTTGCAATCTTTCCAAGTCCGAAATGGTTCGTTAACTTCCCGAAACTCACCCGAGGCTCTCGGGACCTCAACCAAACATGACAACACATCCCATAACCTTATTCGAACTTAGTCGAGCCTTCAAAACACCCAAAACAACGTCAAAACACCAAATTCACCTCGGATTCAAGCCTATGAACTTAGAAACTTTTCAATTTCGCTAAAGATGCCGAAACAACTCGTCCGATTGACCTGAAAATTTGCACACACATCCAAAATGATTTACGAACCTGATCTAACTTTAGGAATTCCATTCCGACCCAGATAGCCTATTTTCCACTGCTGACCGGAAATCACCAAAAAATCAATTTCGCCATTTCAAGCCTAATTCTACTCCGGACATCAAAACCACATTCCGAACACACTCCTAAGCCCAAAATCACCAAATGAAGCTATCCGAGCCATAAAATCCATATTCCGAGGTCGTTTACCTATAAGTCAACTCCTGGTTGACTTTTTCAACTATTAAGCCAATTTAAGAGACTAAGTGTCTCAATTCTCACCACGACCACTCCGAACCCGAACCAACCAACCCAACACAACATAATTAGGTTAGGAAACACATGATAAAACAGATATAGGAGAAACGGGGAAAATCTCACGGAACGACCGATCGGGTCGTTACATTCTCCCCTACTTAAACATACGTTCGTCCTCGAACGTGTCGAGAGTTATTCCAAAAACTGCCAAAAATTGCCGTGTAACCTACCATGCACATACCCATGGGTGATCCCATGTCACCCTATCCCATATAGGTCTAATAGCACAACACAGTTGAAATTTTGAAATCCAACCTGGCCCATAAACCTTAGAACCAATTTTTCCACTTGTGAAATAATTTACAAGATCAAAACTCCACAACTATAAACTGAATAAGTCTGAACACACTGTACCAAGCCATATCCGTAACCCAAGATGCAATCACATAATATACCGCATGACTCAAACACTCATGGCGATAACTCCTAATCACAATAGCTGCTCAAAACAACCAAAACCGGTACATAACCTCTTATCAAGCAATGCCTCGCTCTAACACTTTCATTTACTGCCGATGATGAAAGAAATACATAGAAACTAGCAACCATTCATCCGATCAACATCAATATCCTCACAACTATACTGCAACTAGATGCGGAAGTACCCATTCTAGGTCCAACGACCTCATCTCATCTACCACAGTCACTCTAGCGAAATGACGCATCAATACCATCCAGATCTATAACCTGTGCAACTCGTGCACTCAATAGCAACACCCCATGAACTCGGATCATAGAAAAGATTCACACGAGAGGACTATCCTACCATTAACAATTACCATCACAACACCATGCTAAGAGCCTGACACTCATCGTAAAATTAAAATACACGAATCTTACACCAAGGATCAGACCTCCACATCACTCCGCTACGATGCGTGATCCCATCCACACGCTGGTTCACATGAAATACTTCGAGCCACCTTGCTCAAAATCAATAATCATGCGCAATTCGACATCAAGTACTCAAAATGCATTGCCATAACCACGGGGAATTGGACGATACCATGCCACACAAACCCGAAAGAACATAACCTATACGTCTTAATACGCAATACCCAATTACTTACCTTACTCAAATCCCGCTATAAATCCCAAATAAATTTGCACCATATGTGCATATAACCAACAATCACCACCCCTTGCAACACCGAAGGGTAACCGCTAGATAACTCCAGAATATGAATAAACTCAATGACAATTGAATGGTACATCCCTCAACAATAGAAATTCAGAGTCAACAATTCCGACCCGGTACAGAACACACACCCATACTAGCCTACCAATGAGCTCTAAATCAACTCTGGTCAACCGCGACAGATAAATAACTCTCTCCGAAAGTTCGTAGTGACTGAATCATGGAACATACTAACACCTGACTAGCTTTGCTCGCATCTTCACAGTTCACAACCACAAAATAACCTCTTTATGAGAACTCTCAAGCTCGAAGTCCGTGAAGCGCGCACATCACTATATCTAATCCCAACTCCACAACTCGAATATATAACACACCCCTAATACTCAATCATTCCACGAGGGATACCCCTATAAGTCATTCGTGTCACTAAAAAATCTTGAATATCAGCAGTCGATCCAACAAGAGAGAGTCACATTACCAATGAAGCACTCTCAACTCCAAACATTGCCCCTTTCTGAAATGTATACCTTCATCAAGCCACCCAATAGATATCATTTACTTAGTCATCTGAAACTGCCAATGTTGCCTAAGAATTTTGACCTTCCTTCCAAAACTGAACCATGACCACACACACGCAAATCTCGACTCTACACAACGTACCGCATACACCATGCCATCCTATGATAAATATGGGAACTTTATAACCCATTCTGATCCACAAGCAACTACGTACCCAACTAGCCAAGAACTTACATTTGATCCCATCTAGAAGCAGAATCACTATACATCACATGCTCCTCACGCCAGTAGAAAATACACATCTCTAACCGTAGTAGAAACCATCAGGAACTATCTGAATCCCATTTGTACGACACACCAAACCGACATGACTGAATCCTTCTAACTCAACCAAACTATGCACGTCACCGAAACCCAAGAGCATTTCTAAGAAACACTTGTAAAACTCATTGCCTCATAATCACCCAAAGAACTAATCACATCCCTTACCATGCCGATCCGACCTAATACAAGGTTGTCCTGTTTATCCAAGTTCCTTCTGACTTACCCTTGAATTGATAATTCTCCTTGTCATAATACCACAATTCTCAACCTAGAATCGCTACACGAGACCCAAGCATAAGACCATACAGTCTAAAGCTCATAAGCCGTTGAATACTCTCTCAAATATTCCCAGAAGCACCACATTCAAAATACTTACCCCAAAGAGACTTCCTGTGAATCTAACGCCATTACCTTCACCTTCCCGATACTGATATAAAGAATCCATGATAACGTAGAAATGTCACAAGTATCGACACCCTCCAATGTAGACCTTAGTATCTAGCCAAATACACATCCTGAAGGTTCCCAATTTTTACGTATAACCTTGAATCCATCAGATCCATTCTCGAGAGTCATCCACTCTACACAAATATCGATTACACTGATCAAGCAGACATAACGACCTGACCCTGTTTGCAAAACAAAATACTAGGAAAGTAATCCACACACTTTAAGCAACAAGCAAATTCATACACTGCACCCACTACACCTTTTACAATTACAACTCAATCATTCAATATAACTCACCTACCCAAAGAGTACACTACATCTTGTATCGAAAAATTTCCATTACTCGAGTCATTCCCAGACTCCACCTCTGCAGGTCATAACTGATTCACCAATATACCTCGAACCAAAACCAATATATCACAAAATCGTTCAATCAACTTTTCATTAACAGACTCCCCCACTTGGCTCAAAGCCAAAGATCAAGGCAAACAATAAATCACAATTCTCATACGCTATCACTTCCACCGTACTGCACTGAGATTCAACTAAATCCTCCATAAGCTCATATGACACAAACCATCTAATATCCCAAATCGTATGCAAATGTCGCATTCACCATTGAATGGTCATGCCAACTTCCATAAGCAATATGCACTCAAATTACAACATATAACATTTACTGATAAAGGAATACTTGCTATAAGATCACCTAAGGATCACACAACCTCAGTACACCCTGCGGGAAATAGCCCCACCCGCTTAGCCTCAAACTGATCTCTCTCTATACCCTTCCAAAAATCGTAGCTATTACGCAATCACTTTATCCTTCTGCATCTAAACACAACCAACACCTACCCTCGAAGCATCACAATATGCGGCATAAGAACCTGAAGCTGATGGCCGAACTAACACTGGAGCTGCGGTCAAAGAAATCTTGAGCTTCTGAAAGCTCTACCCACACTCGTCTGACCACATGGATACTTTCACTGGAAACCACGTGTCCCAAGAATGCGACTTAACTAAGCCAAAATTCACACTTGGATAACTTTGCATAAGGCTTATGCTCCCTCAATCTCTGCAATACAACTCTCAAATGCTGAGCATGCTCCTCCTGGCCACGAGAATATATCAATAAACACAATACATGAGTGTAACGACCCGACCGGCCATTTTGCGTTATCGGACCCTGTTCTCCTAAATGAAACCTCCCATGGCGGCTTATTATGATTTATACTTGCGGGGACTAGTTTTTCGGGATTCGTAAGTGTTTAGAGTGCTATAGGAGCATTCAATTCCTTAAGGTTGGCCTTTAAGGCCAAGTTTGACTTTGGTCAATATTTTTAGTAAACGACATCAGAATCGAGTTTCAACGATTTCGGTAGCTTCGTATGATGATTCCGGACCTGGGCGTATGTTCAGAATGGGTTTCTGATGAAGCGAGAGCATTTCGGCGCCCAATATTGAATTAAGAGTTCCTTAAGTTCCTATTATGGTTTGGGATGTGTTTTTGCGATATCGAGGTCCAAACAAAATTTTGAAATCAAGAATATTTCCGTTATGTCATTTATGACTTGCCTACAAAATTTGGTGTCATTCGGAGTAGTATAGCTCATTTCGGCGCGTTGCTAGCGAAGTCTAGAAAACTTAAAGTTCCTAAGTTTGGTTCTAGGGGTTTTGAGGTGTGGTTTTAAGTTTTAGCGTGTTTTTGGATGTTTCGAAGGCTTGAGCGAGTCCGTATTATGATTTGGGACTCGTTGGTATATTTAGAAGAGGGCTCGGGTGGGCCCAAGTGCCTCCCGAACACCACACGAGGCCAAAAACTAGCTGAATTAGCTGCTGGTGCACCTGTTCTGGTGTGATCGCAGGTGCAGTTGCCCAGTCGGAGGTGTGGGACTGCTCCTGCAGTCCCAGCCTCGAAGGTGCGACCCCTAGTGGTCAGGCCAATTATCACAGGTGCGGACAAAATTCCGCAGGAGCGGAGCCACAAGTGCAGTCTCCACTCCGCAGGTGCGGGCCCATGCATCCTAGTCCATTTCCGCAGGTGCGAGACCGCATGTGCGGTCCTCGAGCTGCATGTGCGGAAACGCTGTCCATACAGTGTGTTTTTATACACGGCGATTAACTCATTTCCCTTATCTTCATGTTCTTCCTTGAGGCGATTTCCACCATTTTAGAGGGGCAAACAACCTGGTCATGAAGGTAAGTAACTTGCACTCTAATATTAACTTCATGCATGAAATACTAGCTTGATTAACTACCTAAATTAGTGGAAATTCAAGAATGGGGTAGTAACCTAGGGCTTCCGTTAATGTGAGAATTTACCCGTGAATTTGCTATGAAATCAAGTAGAAATCGTATATTAATTATCCTTAGACTATGCATGAGTGTTTCCTTTGTCAACCGCGTCGCATGTTCGATTCGCGAGCGGTGTAATAGATGCATCTATGGTTCGAGCCGTTCGACCCTCAGCAACGCACATGTTATTTTATCGCGACGTTTCGGCCGTACGTGTCCGGCCGTACGTGTCCGGCCTATTATGTGCTGTGTGATTCACTGGGAATTTCTTGTAGTTGTACAAGCTAGTTTGTGTTAATAAGGGAATTTAGTACATTACGTGTTAATGAAATTTGACATGCAAAGGTAAATACTACTATACTTGAAGATATGTATCTCCTTGTGATTTCTACGACTGTTATGCCTGCCTAGTTCCTATTAAATCATGTTATTTAGAAAACTTTGACCCTAGTAAGTATCACGCGTACCTCTCGTCACTACCTCTTCGAGGTTAGGCGGGATACTCACTGGATACATATTTGTTTATGTACTAATGTTGCACATCTGTACTTAATTGTACAGGTTCTGAGGCTGGTGCATCTGGTTATCAGACCGCATCTCTATTCTGATCTCAGTTGGACCCGACTTCACGGTGAGCTGCTTCTCCTGACGATCCTCGGCGGCACCTTGGAGTTTTCTTTTGCTTATTTCCCGTCTATTCATTTCAGATAGTGGGATTGTGTATTATGTTTTGTATATTCTGTTAGTATGCCCGAAGGACTTGTGGCACTAGATCCTGTCACACATGTCGTTGTTATTTTGATTTACAGGTTTGTATCTATATATATATTGGCTCATTTCTCAGCATGACCATTTTGACTAAAAACTGGTTGACTATCCTCGTCAAATCACGTTTTAACTATTAAAAACTGAGCGTATTTTTAAAGTGTTTAAACTAATAAAAAGTATCCTTTAGTAAATGTTAGAGTCGTCTTACCTGACCCCGCTGTCTGGCGCCATCATGACCTCAGTTAGGATTTTGGGTCGTGACAACATGGTATCAGAGCACTAGGTTCATGTAGGTCTCACAAGTCACGGGCAAACCTAGTAGAGTCTTGCGAATCGGTATGGAGACGTATGTACTTATCTTCGGGAGGCTATAGGGTGTTAGGAAAACCTCTCCTTATTTTTGTTCTATCGTGCAATCAATGGTTTACTAAGTTTCATTCCTCTATTCTCTCACAGATGGTGAGGACGCGTATATCCAATGTTCCAGATCGGGGAGGGGCCGCTACCCCCGGTTTTCGAGGCCGTGGCAGAGGCCGGGGGAGGGCACCAGCTGAGGCAGGGGACGAGGGCATCCTCGAGCTATTCCAGTTATACCACCAGAGGACCCCACTATAGATGAGCATGGTGAGGTTCCCCCAGCAGGTCCTGCTCCAGTAGATTTCATGAAGACTCCAGGATTCTAGGAGATTATGGGCCGTATGATGAGGTTCATGGACACTATGTCCCAGGCTGGTTTATTTCTAGCGGATCCTGCCACATCTTAGGAAGGAGGGGGAGCCTACACCCCTACTGCCCAGGCTGCAGGCCAGACAGCAGCGCTTTATCATACCCCGGGTACACTGCCCGTGGGTGGAGCCCAGCCGGTAGCAGCAGCACCTGATCTCAGACCAGCTGCGGACGGTGATCCGTAGAAGTTACTGGATAGATAGACCCGATTGCACCCTCCTATCTTCGGGGGTGATAAGGGCGAGGATGCCCAGGAATTTATTGACAGGTGCAGGGACAATCTGCACAACATGAGGATACTAGAGTCCCATAGAGTGGACTTCACTACTTTCCAGCTTGAGGGCAGGGCCCACGGATGGTGAAAATCCTACATCTTGGGTAGGCCAGCAGGTTCCCCTACCATAACTTGGGAGCAGTTCACTCAGCTGTTCCTGGACAGGTATATTCCACTATCCGAGCGGGAAGAGCTGCGATATTAGTTTGAGCAGCTGGAGTAGGGGAATATGTCCGTGACAGATTACGAGGCCAGATTTTCTGAGTTGTCCCGTCATGCCCTTATGATATTGCCTACTGATGTTGAGAGAGTTCGGAGGTTTGTAGCAGGGCTGCACTCAGGTATTAGGGCCAACATGGCCCGAGAGGTGGAGATGGGGACTCCTTATCAGCTGGTAGTGGAGATTGCTCATAGGATCGAGGGTTATCGGTCGAGGATCAGGGAGCAGGTATAGAAGAATAAGAGAGCTAGGTATTCAGGAGATTTTAGAGGTGCCCCAGCCAATGGTAGAGGTCAGTTCGGTAGAGTCCAGTCTAGCAGGCCTCCATATTTAGCTCCTCCACCACCTCCCCGTGGTGCTCCAGTGAGGCCCTATTTCAGCGCCATGCCAGAGAGTTCCTACCGCCCACCAGCCATTCAGGGTTCCTCAGGCGGGTATTCCAGTCATCAGGGGTCTTCTATTCCTTACTTCAGTGCCATGTCGTAGATTTCTCACCGTCCCCTAGCTGTCCAGGGTCTTTCTTCAGGGCAGCAGGCCATGCCACCAGCCAGATGTTATGAGTATGGGGACCCGATCCATAAGAGGAGGACTTGCCCCAGATTTTGAGGCAAGGCCGTTCAGCAGAGCTATCAGCCTACATTTCCAGCATCGGCGGTTCGTCCACCCAGAGGTGGAGGGCAGACTGGTAGGGGTCATCCCAGAGGTGGAGGCCAGGCAGGGGGAGCTCTGCCAGCCCCTATTCATGCCAGCGGAGGTCAGCCAGCTCCTGTTTACTCTGGCGGGGCTCAGTCTTCCGGTGCTCCAGCTAGATTCTATGCTATTCCGGCCAGATCAGATGCAGTGGCCTCAGACGCCATGATCACAAGTATTATTACAATATGTGGTAGAGAGGCATCAGTGTGATTTGATCCAGGATCCACTTATTTTTATGTTTCAGTCTTATTTTCTCAGTTTCTGGATGTCCCTCGTGAGTCCTTGGGTTCTCCTATTTATGTGTCCACTCCCGTGGGTGATTCTGTGGTCGTAGACCGGATTTGTCGGTCCTGTGTGATTTCATTTTGTGGATTCGAGACCCGAGCGGATCTCTTATTGCTCGACATGGTTGATTTCGAGATTATTTTGGGCATGGATTGACTATCTCCTTATCATGCCGTGCTAGATTACCATGCCAAGACAGTTACTCTAGCCATGCCCGAGTCGCCTAGGCTGGAGTGGAGAGTTTCTCAGTTAGTACAGCCCGCCGAGTTATTTCATTCTTGAAGGATCGACATATGGTCGAGAAGGGTTGTCTGGCCTATCTTGCTTATGTGCGGGACACCACCGCTGAGTCTCCGACTATTGATTCAGTACCGGTGGTTTGAGAGTTTGCCGATGTATTTCCTTCGGATCTTCCGGTCCTTCCTCCGGATCGTGATGTTGATTTCTGCATTGACTTAGCTTCAGGCACCGAACCTATATCTATTCCTCCGTACCGTATGGCTCCGAAAGAGTTGAAGGAGTTGAAGGAGCAACTTGAGGAGTTGTTAGCTAAGGGGTTCATCAGGCCGAGTGTATCGCAGTGGGGTGCTCCAGTTCTATTTGTAAAGAAGAAGGATGGGTCAATGCGGATGTGTATTGATTACCGCCAGCTGAACAAAGTTACCATTAAGAAAAAGTATCCTTTGCCGCGCATCGATGATTTTTTTGACCAGTTGCAGGGTGCTCGTGTGTTTTCGAAGATTGATTTGAGATCGGGGTATTATCAGTTGAGGATTCGGGCTTCAAATGTTCCGAAGACTGCTTTTCGTACGAGATATGGCCATTATGAGTTCCTGGTGATGTCCTTTGGTTTGACTAATGCTCCAGCGGCATTCATGGACTTGATGAATAAGGTGTTCAGGCCGTATGTTGATTCCTTTGTCATTGTCGTTATTGATGACATTTTGATTTACTCACGTAGTCTGGGGGAGCACAAGCAGCATTTGAGAGTTGTGATCCAGACTTTGCGAGAACAAAAGCTATATGCTAAGTTCCCCAAGTGTGAGTTCTGGTTGGGTTCCGTGGCATTCTTGGGGCATGTGGTATCCGGAGACTGTATCAAGGTTGATACTCAGAAGGTTGAGGCGGTTCAAAGTTGGTCGCGTCCTACTTCAGCTACAGAGATCAGGAGCTTCTTGGGTCTAGCAGGCTATTATCGCCGATTTGTGGAGGGGTTCTCTTCTATTGCAGCTCCATTGACTAGATTGACTCAGAAGAATGCCCCGTTTCGATGGTCTGACGAGTGTGAGGAGAGCTTTCAGAAGCTCAAGACAGCATTGACCTCGGCACCAGTACTAGTATTGCCTTCCGATTCTGGGATGTATATAGTATATTGTGATGCTTCACACATTGTCTTGGGGTGTGTATTGATGCAAGAAGAGAGAGTTATTGCTTATGCTTTGCGCCAACTGAAGGTTCATGAGAAGAATTACCCTGTGCACGATTTGGAGTTGGCAGCGATTGTTCATGCTCTTAAGATTTGGAGGCACTACTTGTATGGAGTGTCTTGTGAGGTTTATACAGACCCCCGTAGCTTGCAGCACTTGTTCAAGCAAAAGGATCTTAATTTGAGGCAGCGTAGGTGGCTTGAGTTGTTGAAGGATTATGATATCACCATTCTTTATCACCCGGTCAAGGCAAACGTGGTAGCAGATGCTTTGAGCAGGAAGGCGGAGAGTATGGGTAGCTTGGCTTATATTGTAGCAGAGGAGAGACCTCTAGCCTTGGACATTCAGTCCCTGGCTAATCTCTTGGTGATATTAAACCTTTCAGAGCCTTGTCGAGTCCTTGCACATGTGGTCGCTCAGTCTTAGTTATTGGGGGAGATTAAGGCTCCGCAGTATGATGATCCATGTTTGGCTGAGCTACGAGAGATAGTGGTTCAGGGCAGGGCCAAGGAGATTATTATTGGCGAGGATGGTGTTCTGATACTTCAGGGCCGCTTATGTGTTCCTAAGGTTGATGGCCCGAGGGAGAGGATTATAGAGGAGGCACACAGTTCTCAGTATTCTGTTCATCCTGGTGCTACGAAGATGTATCGTGATTTGAAGCAGCATTACTGGTGGAGGCGAATGAAGAAGGATATTGTGGAGTATGTGGCTAGGTGTCTTAATTGCCAACAGGTGAAGTATGAGCACCATAGGCCAGGAGGCCTACTTCAGCAGATGCCCATTCCGGAGTGGAAATGGGAGCGCATCACTATGGACTTTGTGGTTGGGTTGCCTCGGACTTTGCAAAAGGTTGACGCAGTTTGGGTCATTGTGGATAGATTGACCAATCGCGCATTTCATTCCAGTAGCTACTACTTATACTTCTGAGAGGTTGGCCCAGATCTACATTCGGGAGATAGTCCGATTAAACAGTGTGCCGATGTCCATTATATCAGATCGAGGTCCTCAGTTCACCTTGCACTTCTGGAGAGCATTACATAGTGAGATGGGTACCCAGATAGACCTCAGCACATCATTTCATCCTCAGACTGATGGTCAGTCGGAGCGTACAATTCAGATATTGGAGGACATGCTCAGGGCATGTGTGATTAATTTCGGAGGTCAGTGGGACCATTTCTTGCCTTTGGCCGAGTTTGCTTACAATAATAGTTACCAGTCCAGCATTGAGATGGAACCATTTGAGGCTTTGTATGGTCGGCGATGTTGTTCTCCTATTGGGTGGTTTGAGCCTGGCGAGGCTAAGTTATACGGCACCGTCCTGGTGAGGGATGCTTTGGAGAAAGTGAAGTTGATTCAGGAGAGGCTCCGCACCGCACAGTCCAGACAGAAGAGTTACGCGGATCAGAGGGTGCGTGATGTATTATTTATGGATGGAGATAGGGTCCTATTGAAAGTATCGCCTATGAAGGGTATTATGAGGTTTGGGAAGAAGGGCAAGCTGAGCCCGAGCTTTATAGGTCCCTTCGAGGTGTTGAGGCGAGTTGGGGAGGTTGCTTATGAGCTAGCCTTACCTCCCAGTTTATCAGGAGTTCATCCAGTTTTTCATGTATCCATGCTCCGGAAGTACCACGCCGATTTCTCTCACGTGGTTGATTTCAGCACTATTCAGTTGGATGAGAGTTTGGGCTACGAGGAGGAGCCAATTGCCATTATTGATAGACAGGATCGCCAGTTGAGGTCCAAGAGAGTTTCTGCCGTAAGGGTCCAGTGGAGGGGCCAACCAGTTGAAGAGGAGACCTGGGAGTCCGAGGAGGACACGCGGAGCAGATATCCACACTTATTCAACACTCGAGGTATGATTCTAGACCCGTTCGAGGACGAACATTTGTTTAAGAGGTGGAGAATGTAACGACGTGATCGGTAGTTTTGCGTTATCGGACCCCGTTCCCCTAAATGAAACCTCCCATGGCGGCTTATTATGATTTATACTTGCGGGGACTGGTGGTCCGGGATTCGGAAGTGTTTAGAGTGCTATAGGAGCATTGGGTTCCTTAAGGTTGGCCTTTAAGTCCAAGTTTGACTTCGGTCAACTTTTTAGTAAACGACATCAGAATCGAGTTTTGATGATTCCGGTAGCTTCGTATGATGATTTCGGACCTGGGCGTATGTTCGGAATGGGTTTCTGATGACCCGAGAGCGTTTCGGCGCCCAATATTGAATTAAAAGTTCCTATTATGGTTTGGGACGTGTTTTTGCAATATCGAGGTCTGAACAAAATTCCGAAATCAGAAATAGTTCCGTTATGTCATTTATGACTTGCCTGCAAAATTTTGTGTCATTCCGAGTAGTATAGGTCATTTCGGTGCGTTGCTAGCGAAGTCTAGAAAACTTAAAGTTCCTAAGTTTGGTTCTAGGGGTTTTGAGGTGTGGTTTTGAGTTTTAGCGTTATTTTGGATGTTCCGAAGGCTCGAGCGAGTCCGTATTATGATTTGGGACTCGTTGGTATATTTGGACGGGGGCTCGGGTGGTCCCAGGTGCCTCCCGGACACCACACGAGGAAAAAAACCAGCTGAATTAGCTGCTGGTGCACCTGTTCTGGTGTGACCGCAGGTGCGGTTGCCCAGTCGCAGGTGCGGGACTGCTCCTGCGGTCCCAGCCTCGCAGGTGTGACCCCCAGTGGTCAGGCCAATATCACAGGTGCAGAAAAAATTCCGCAGCAGCAGAGCCGCATGTGCGGTCTCCACTCTGCAGGTGCGGGCCCAGCATCCTAGTTCATTTCCGCAGGTGCGGAAACGCTGTCCAGACAGTGTGTTTTTATACACGGCGATTAACTCATTTCCCTTATCTTCATCTTCTTCCTTGAGGCGATTTCCACCATTTTAGAGGGGCAAACAACCTGGTCATGAAGGTAAGTAACTTCCACTTTAATATTAGCTTCATGCATGAAATACTAGCTTGATTAACTACCTAAATTAGTGGAAATTCAAGAATGGGGTAGTAACCTAGGGCTTCCGTTAATGTGAGAATTTACCCGTGAATTTGCTATGAAATCAAGTAGAAATCGTATATTAATGATCCTTAGACTATGGGTGAGTGTTTCCTTTGTGAATTTTTGGAATCCGAGCATGTGGGCCCAGGGTTGGATTGTAGAATTTCTTTAAGAATGGAAAATTTACTAAGTGAGTAGGAGAATTTCCATGTTTTGAGCATAAATTAATGAATTTGTATAACATTTGGCTAGTTTCGAGTCCTCGGGTGTAGAGTTCAAAGTTTCGGGCGCGTTCTTGGTCCGGGAAGTAGGTTCGACACGAGGTGAGTCTCCTTTATAACCTTGTAAGGGGGAATTGTCCCCATAGGTAACTATAAATAATTTCATGTTCTTATTTGCGGGGGCTACGCACGCACGAAGTGACGAGAGTCCGTGCGTAGCTACTACGATGTTATGTTGGGTAGTTCTAGGACTCACGAGCATGCTTATATGTGCCTTACATGTATTCCTAAATGTATATTTATTTTCTTATTATCCTTGATTTGGCATAAGAATATTAGGAAGTGGTGGTCCATAATATATTGCTTAGGTTCTCGCATTAAAGAATAATCTCTAATAATTCCCTAAATATTGAAAATTTTATGTATGTATGCGGCACCGCGCCATATATATGATTTGTGAGCGGAATAGCCCTACTATTATGTCAACCGCGTCGCATGTTCGATTCGCGAGCGGTGTAATAGATGCATCTGTGGTTCGAGCCGTTCGACCCTCAGCAGTGCACATGTTATTTTATCGCGACGTTTCGGCCGTACGTGTCCGGCCTATTATGTGCTGTGTGATTCACTGGGAATTTGTTGTAGTTGTACAAGCTAGTTTATGTTAATAAGGGAATTTAGTACATTACGTGTTAATGAAATTTGACATGCAAAGGTAAATACTA
>ML338745.1:7123-60718 GCA_005239505.1 Nicotiana paniculata
ATGGTTGTTTCTTCAATTCTATGTTTAATTGCTTAATTGATTGGCCATTGATTTGGTTCTATCTACTATCTATGTTATGCTTGGGAAAGCCATATATAGATTAGAGAAGAATTGAAGAGAGCATGATCTTAACCCTTAAAGGGAGCGGATTTGTGGTTAGGATAGGAATATACTTAATCACCGTGCTTAATTTAACATCGTAATCTTAATGCATTCTGATAGATTAATTCCATAGGAATATAGGCATTAGTCTATTGAGAATAGGTGAGGAGTGCTTCGGAAGAAGGCTACGAGAATATTTATCGATTAATTAGCAACCATGAGTGAACTATATGAAAGGAAAAGTTAATTAGAATGCAATATGAGTGGTGAATAGACCATAACCCTGGAATATTTATCTCTACTGAATACATTACAATAGTTCTTGTTACTTGATAATTAGTTATTTCATAGAATTTTAGTATAAATTAGTACATCATTGATTTTATATTGGCTTGGTTAAAGAACAATTGAAGTGAATTAGCTAGTAGTTTACACAAGTCTCTGTGGATACGATATCTGGACTTTAAATCCTATATTACTTGTCGACCACGTACACTTGCGTGTGCATTGGGATTTCGACCAACAACTGACCTATGTTGCTTAAAATGAGAAAAATTTAGGCGACAAACAAAATTCAGATAAGACTATCATGTAAGGAGAAAATAAGGGCTCATGTTAACCTCCACAAGTAACAACAAATGCACGCAATTCAAATTTCATTAATTTAGGATCCTATTGGCAAGATCTCTAGATGGGAATACATAGAATGTAAGAAACCAGTTTATTAAATCGAGCATTGAGACCTACTGGCTTGCCTACTGATTTTATTAAGCTTTGAATCTGGGCATATTTCAGGCAGCAAGATGTCACAGTTTTAGGCCCAAAATCCTTAGAAACCCTACAGGTTTGTCTAAGTGATAACCAGAGCAGAATCCTATAGGCATGGCATCTACAACTGTTACTTATAGACCTATAACATGGTTTCTAAGCGAATTTCTCATAAAGACAGGTTTTATCTTTTTAGATCCTATAAGCATGCTTCCTAATTTGCAGAAATAATTAACTCCTATAGGCATGATTTCTAAGTGTTGAAACTGATTTGTTTATTTCCTATAGACATGGTACCTAAGTTGAAGAAAACTGTTTATATTTCCTATAGACATGATATCTAAATTGAAACTGATTTTTAATCCCTATAGGCATGAATTCTATTAATCACATGTGGGAAGAATTTTAGACAAGTTACCAGGAAAGTTTATTAATTCATACAAATATGATCCAATATACATGATCACTAATGCATGTTGAGATTGGAAATATGTGTAGATCCTATGAACATGGATTCTAATGCAGAATTAACAAAAGACCAATAGGAAGTGTCTCTAATATGCCTAAAATATAAATATTCAGAGTCACAAACAGTCAGAAAAACATCCTATAGGCAGGATCTCTAAATGAACAGTAGCATGCACATAAGAACCAACACATAAACCTATAGGCAGGATTTCTACCCGAGTTTCTTAACAAAGATATATAAAACCCCCTAGCTTTTACTAATAACTGTAAATCTATTTATTACACAAATTATTACATTATTACAGCCCAATAATGAATAAATTACACATCAAAATTCATTATACTATAGGGAGCCTTCGTAGGCCCAATAACTTGGAAACCAGGCCTTCAAGCAAACAAGTCTGAAGTATATAGGTGGTCCATCCATGGCACATAGAATTAGGTTCCTAGTGCGTCAAAGTTCCCAAGGGCCTCAGGGACCCTGTGCAATGCTCATACCAGGACCAAACTTAAAGAAAAAGTTCATACAGGATTGTAAGACCATACCCAATGTGTCAGAGTTCAGAGGAGTCTCAAGTACCCTAGGCAGTTCTCACATTGGGGGTGGTAGGAACCTAGATAACTAAGAGTAGAAGTTTTAAAACTGGTAGATAGGGGGTAAGGGGGACAATTTGGAAAACATTGCATACAGAATAGTAACAGAACTGCACCAAGAATAAACAAGACTCATGTTAAGCATATAGTTCAAACAAGTTTGCATTTTTGATTAGTCGAGATGCTAATATTAAACAACCATGGCTTAAGCACAGAAACAGTTAGTAAACAAACAGGGCACATGAATTAGCCCCACATTGATCACATGTTTCTAGCAAAGTTCAGAACAGGGAACTGAATTAGGAAGAGTTTCATATTATTGAAGATAGCTTAGCTTAACATTATCACTGAGTGGAATCAGGCAGTCACATAGCAAACAGAATTATGTGAAGTTTGAAATATACTAGTTGAATAAAGCATATAGAGCAGAATAAAATGCTAGGAGTTAAGGCATACCAGCCGAGAAGAAAGCAAACAGGAATGCAATAGTAGCTAAAATTCCAGAGAATCTTAGCTTGCAGCCTACCAACCAATGCATATATTAGAACAATAGAACAAAAAGAGAGCTTAAGCTTCTTTCAGAAACAAAAAGCTTGAGAGTTGTAAAAATTGTTCAGAAAGGGGTTGTTAAGCGTGTTAAAATCAGAACAAAGAAAGGATCTATTAACATAAAAATAGAGTAAAACTAGTAATGAACTAATCACACATGAATAAGGCATGACAATCAATTAAGGCCATCATGAATCAATTAACATGACTGAAATGAGTAATCATCGCTTACTTTAAGGAAAATCTCACGCGGAGTCAATCAATAGCTAAGAATAAGGTTAAACAAGGGAGGAACTAATTGCAAAACCTATTAAGAGTCAGAACACAAAATCAGCCAGTAGTATGGGTACATAAATAATGTAAGAACAAGTAAAAGTCTTAATAAGGAAATACGTGTACTAAATTCAAACCTTAATTAAGGTAAGTAAGTCAACTAACACTTTAATTGACAGAGTTAAAGGTAAACATGAAAAACAGTAGAATAAATAGCCAAATAATCGAAACCCTAAGAACTACAAAGACAGATAAATGGAGCTTAATTAAAAATCAGTCAAAAAATTAAATAAAAAATTAGAGATGAAAAAATTTAAATGTTTAAAATATTTTTTCGTAGAAATCTATCAGAACCAAAACCTTAGCCTTTAGGGTAACTGAAATCGGTCGACAATAATGGTAACACATTTTTTAGGGGAGAAGTACCAAATAAACACAAAATCGCTTTAGATCTAAAGAGATCTAAACAAATTTAACTAGAAAAATAGCCAGGTTCATGAAAATAAACAGAAGGGAACCAAATCTGGTTTGAACTAGAGATTTGAAACCCTAATAATACGAGATGTTCATACTCACAGATATCGGAGTGAACATAGACGGAATAATCAAGAAATGAGAGCCTTTGAACTAGATTTGGTTCGAGCTTCTGATATTCAAATCAAGTAACATGGAAATAATACAACCAGTAGAGAGATGAGGCCAGATAAGGCAGAGGATCGAAGGAAAACCCCATGAATCAAGATGGGATTTGTGACGGAGGGCAAGGGTTAGAAGGTGTGAGAGAGAAGAGAGGAGAGAAGGGATTCAGAGGCGGCGGGTTTGTGAAAAATGGGGTAGGGTTAGGATTAGGGGTGTACTTAAAAAAAGAAAGGGGTTTCTGGACCGTTGATCTTCTAAGATCAACGGCCATGATTGGTTCTTAGGTTGGGGCGGGTTATAATAATTGGGTATTGGGTTTGGGTAATAGGTAATGGGTAACATGTTATTGGGCTAAGGTCCGAAAAATTAATAAAAGAGGCTATATGTTAATTACTCATTTAATTTGATAAAAAATAATTTATAAAAATAGTTAATAAGTGATGAAAAATGCTATTTGTGCATGACAATAATTTAAAATAATTATTTAATATTATAAAAATATGAAAGATCATTTTCGTGTAAAAATAAGGTAATTATGCATACGTGGGCTATTATTGCAAAGTTATTGCAATTATAACCTAAATATGTAAATATAATTATGCATAAAATAATTAAAGCTTAATATAAATATAAATGATAAAATTAAGCAATAAAAGTATTATAAAATCGTTTGAAATGCAATAGTAATTGTTTAGATAATAAAATGCTGGGATAAATGGATTAAAAGCATTTAAAAATTATGGAAAAATACTGGTTGATGCTCATGAACTATTTTGAAAGTATATATGTATTTACAAAATATATATGGGAAAAATTGGGTATCAACAGCTGCCCCTCTTTACCCGGGAAGGATGAAAGAGTTGTCGGGTAAAGATATGATGGCCAGTTTTGATCGAATAGAGTGATTTGAGAGATATAAGCCGCACTCTGGTTTCCAAGCTGCCTACATATCCCTGATTTTACAGGAATCAGGCCGCGTGTAGTTCTAGATCCATCGGCGAAATAAATCGATGGAGCTATCACAAGGACGAACACAAGGTTTCGAGTAGGCAAAACGGTTATGGTGAGTGGTCAGGTTTTGAAATAATTTGAGGGAACTGAAGTGGGATTGCTCCTGTTGGGATATAGTTATTCACTGGGTCACCTGCAAGTCAAAAGATGTACTGCAAGCATATACGTATGACTTTGCGTAAATTTAGACATGATGCAAATTCCTTTCAAACCATTAAAATTGTCTTTGGACGGTTGAGAATGACGTCCTTGGACCATGACGTTCCGGGCCATAAGTTGTGCGATAATGGATTCGCAGGCCGGGAAATGATGTTCTCGGGCCATGAAAATGGTGCCTCCGAACCATGATGCCTTTGAATAATGATGTGCAAGTTTGAGAAATCCTTAGGCCATGGTATGATGTCTTCCGGCTATGAGGATGGTGCCTTCAGACTATGACGCGTTCAGATAAGTTGGCTATATTTCAGCCCATGAGGTGTAGAGACATGATGCCAGAAGCGATAAGATAGGGTTTAGTCTTGTATGAAGTTGAGGACAGAGCTTAGCCCGAGAGAAGAGAATAATGCAAGAGAGACCGTGCTTGGTTTCGTCCGAGATTCGGGACAATGCTTAGTCCCATGCAAATAGAAGGCAGTGCTTAGACTTATGCAAGATTTGGGACAGTGCTTAGTAACATTCAAAGTGAAGGTAGTGCTTAGCCTTATGAAAGTATAGAGGCAAGGCTTAGCCTCATGCAAGATTCGGGACAGGGCTTAGTCCCATGCAAATAGAAGGCATGGATTAGTTTCATGCAAGATTGGGGACAGGGCATAGTCCCATGCAAATAAAAGGCAGTTCTTAGCCTTATGCTAATGGGAGGCAGGGCTTAGCCTCACGCAGAATAGAGACAAGGCTTAGTCTCATTCAAATGGGAGAGGTAGGGCATATCCTCATGCAAAATTAAAACATAGCTTTTTTTCATGTAGAGAGAAGGAAATGCTTAGCCTTATGCAAGTGAAGAGGCAAGACTTAGCCTCATGCAAGGTTCGGGATAGTGCTTAGTCCCATGCAAGAAGAAGGGTAAGAGCGAAGTGTTGCTAGTTGACAATGTGTTTCGTGCATAGTGATTGTGTTGTTGCAAAAATATTTGTCATGATGATATAGTCCTGCATCAATAGAAAAATTTGTGAGTTTTGCGGGGGAAGGTTGGTTCGTGCCTTCGTCTGCTTGACTTGCTCCATTCTGTCTGAAGATCCTGTCCAAACTATTAGGGTAGCATTTGGCTAAAGCAAAGTTTCTTTTTCAAAAGCATGCGTGTATAATTTTCAAAGACATAGTAGTATGCAGTTTGGAAGTTAGTTAGATGAAACAGTAACTGTGACATTACTAGAGACATTGCGACTTCCGCTGCCGTAGAATTTTGAGGGTCCTCCTCAAAATTCTGCCCCAGTTAACTAGATGACCTTTCTGACTGCTTCATACGCTGCGGTGAGCTGAACTTGCTTCAGAATTTTGAGGATCCTCCTCAAAATTCTGCCCCAGTTAACTAGATGACCTTTCTGACTGCTTCATACGCTGCGGTGAGCTGAACTTGCTTCAGAATTTTGAGGATCCTCCTCAAAATTCTTCCCCAGTTTCTGATTGTGGGGAAAATGGAAATTTTATTGAATTGTGACCGAAACCACAGGGATGCCTATGTATCCCCTCTTAAACGGGAATCAGGTCGAACGTAGTTCAATTTAAATCATATGAAGAAGCATAAAATGGTTTACACATAGTTCTTTTGACTGCATCTAAATTGATAGGCTTTGGCCAGATTTCTCTGTCCATCTCTGCAAGTATGAGTGCTACTCCTGTTAATACTCTGTGAACCATGTAAGGACCTTGCCATTTGGGAGAGAATTTTCCTTTGGCCTCGTCTTGATGTGGAAAGATCTTTTTCAGCACCAGCTGCCCTGGTGTGAACTATCTTGGCTTGACTCTTTTGTTGAAGGCCCTGGACATTCTATTCTGATAAAGCTGGCCGTGACACACTACATTCATCCTCTCTCCGTCTATGAGGGCTAATTGCTCATAGGGGTTCCTTATCCATTCTGCATCGCTGAGTTCGGCTTCTTGTATGATTCTTAAAGAAGGAATTTCTACCTCGGTAGGAATGACAACTTTGGTACCATAAACCACCAGATAGGGTATTGCCCCGGTTGATGTGCGGACTATGGTACGGTATCCCAATAAGACGAATGGTAATTTCTCGTGCCATTGCTTGTGGTTCTCTATCATTTTTCTTCGTATCTTCTTGATGTTTTTGTTGGCGGCCTCCAAGGCTCCATTCATTTGAGTCCTGTATGCTGTGGAATTCTTGTGCTTGATTTTTAAAGTTTCACACATGGACTTCATCAAATCACTTTTGATATTGGCGGCATTGTCAATGAATATGGACTATGGAACCCCAAATAGACACACAATCAGATCTCTGACAAAATCCGTGACGACTTTCTTGGTTACCGCTTTTTAAGATGCTGTTTCAACCCATTTGGTGAAGTAGTCGGTGGCCACTAAAATGAACCGGTGCCCATTTGAAGCGGTGTGCTCGATTGGGCTGATGACATCCATTCCCCAGGCAGAAAAAGGGCAAGGTGAGCTTGTTGCATTAAGCTCATTTGGTGGCACCCGTATCATGTCTGCATGTATCTGGTATTGGTAACATTTCTGAACGTACCGTATGCAGTCTATTTTCGCGGTCCTCCAAAAGTATCCGACCCTGAGTATCTTCATGCCAACACAAAACCATTCATATTTGGGCCGCAGGTTCCGACATGTATCTCCTTGAGAAATTTGGAAGCCTCTTTTGCGTCAACACACCTTAACAGTCCTAGATCAGGAGTTCTCCTGTACAGGGTTCCTCCGCTTTGGAAGAAGTAATTGGACAATCTCCGAAGGGTGCGTTTCTAAGTATGTTTTGCATGCTCTAGGTGTTCTCCTTTTGTCAAATATTATTTGATGTCGTGGAACCATGGATTTCCATCTGTTTCGTCTTCGACATGAGCACAATATGCCGATTGATTATGGATCCTCACCGGAATAGGATCGATGAAATTCTTATCTGGATGTTGTATCATTGATGACAAGGTGGCCAATGTGTCTGCGAATTCGTTCTGAATTTTGGGGACATGCCGGAATTCTATCTTTGTGAACCTCTTCTTCATTTCTTGTACATGATGCAAATATCACAGTATCTTGGAATTCTTGGTATCCCACTCTCCTTGTACCTGGTGCACAAGTAGATCTGAATCCCCGATCACCAGCGGTTCCTGAATGTTTATATCAACAGCCAGGTTAAGCCTTAGTATGCAAGCTTCATATTCTGCCATGTTGTTAGTGCATGGGAATATGAGTTTTGTAGACACTGGATAATGCTGACTAGTTTCTGATACCAAGACGGCTCTGATGCCGACTCCCTTGAAATTCGCAGCTCCGTTGAAAAACATTCTCCAACCATCGTAGGCTTCAACAATGTATTCTCCTACGAATGATACCTCTTCAGGAAAATACGTTTTCAGGGGTTCGTATTCTCCTCCCATAGGATTTTCAGCAAGGTGTTCTTCCAATGCTTGTCCTTTGACGGCCTTTTGAGTTACATAGATGATGTCGAACTCACTCAGAAAGATTTCCACTTGGCCAGCTTCCCAGTAGGCATGGGCTTTTGAAAGATATATTTCATGGGATCCATTCTTTAAATGAGATATATAGTATAAGCACAGTAGTAGTGCAGTAACTTCTGAGCTATCCAAGTTAGAGCGCAACAAGTGCATTCTAGCAGAGAGTACCGTGCTTCATAAGGAGTGAACTTCTTAGTCAAGTAGTAGATGTGTTGTTCCTTTCTCCTTGTCTCATCATGCTGCCCTAGAACACAACCGAAAGCTCCATCTAACACTGCAAGGTAGAGTAGCAGTGGTTTACCCGACTCCAGTGGGACTAAAACTGGTGGCGTGGACAAGTATTCCTTGATCTTGTCTAAAGCCTTTTGACAATCCTCGGTCCAACTGGTTGCAACGTCCTTCTTCAACATTTTGAAAATCGGCTCGCATATTACTGTGGATTGTGCTATGAAATGGCTGATGTAGTTGAGGCGTCCCAGGAAACTCATCACATCTTTCTTCCTTTTTGGTGGTGGTAATTCTTGGATGTCTTTGACCTTTGATGGGTACAAATCTATTTCCCGACGAGTGACGATGAACCCCAACAAATTTCTGGCAGGAGCACCGAATGCACACTTTGCGAGATTTAGTTTCAGGTTATACTTCTGCAATCGGTCAAAGAATTTCCTCAAGTCTGCCATGTGATCTGCGGCCTTCTTGGATTTAATGATGACATCATCCACATATACCTGTATCTCTTTATGTATCATGTCATGGAAAATGGTTGTCATGGCCCTCATGTAGGTGGCTCTAGCATTCTTTAAATCGGATGACATCATTTTGTAGCAGTACACTCCCCATGATGTAATGAAGGCTGTTTTCTCGGCGTCTTCTTCAGCCATCCAGATCTGATGGTAATTTGCGAAGCAATCTATAAAGGACTGGAGTTCGTGCTTGGCTCAATTATGGATCATAATGTGTATATTTGGTAACGGGAAATCATCCTTGGGACTTGCTCTATTTAGATCCCAATAATCAACACAGACTCTGACTTTCCCATCCTTTTTCGGAATATGCACAATGTTGGCCAGCCAAGTTGGGTTTTCTACTACCCTGAGGACCTTATCTTTGATCTGCTTGGTAACTTCTTCCTTGATTTTTAGGCTCATGTCTTGCTTGATATTCCTGAGTTTCTGCTTCACTGGCGGACACATTGGATTTGTAGATAACTTGTAAACCACTATGGATGTGCTCAACCCTATCATATCGTCGTATGACCATGCAAATATATCCTCATATTCTTTCAGGAACTGACTGTATTCCTCTCTCTCTGACGGTGAAAAATGAATGCTTATGCGGGTTTCCTTGACGGTTTCAGAATCTCCCAAGTTGAGTATCTCGGTTTCATCCAAGTTGGACTTGGGTTTGTTCTCAAAGTTCTAAACTTCTCTAACAATTTCCTCAGGTATTACATCCTCTTCTTCTATTTCTTTCGAGTCACTGTCCTTCTGTTGCATTGTCTCATTACATGTCACCGCCGTTGGTTCATCAAGATAAGAAATAGTAATGATGTAGGGATAAAGATATGAAAGAAAAGTAGTAATAATAAAACATCAAGCCATTTATAATGTCAAACAAAATGATTTTGAATAAATTTTTTCGAAACAGAACACTAAAAATATTGTTTAAAACAAAATGCGAAAGAAGAAATCATTTTCAAATGTAAACAATGCTATCAGCGTTGCTACCCTGAGACTCGTCGGGCCCTTGATGGTTTAGCGGTGCAGTTCTTGAGAGATTCTCCCTTCTCTTTTGTCTGGATAGTGAGGCCGTCTTCCTCCTCCTCCTAAACTATTACACAACAATCCATGTCATCGTCTTCCAAGAACAAATTCCTCAATGCTGCCAAGGCTTCTTCTTCCTCTGACCCCCATATTGTATCGGCCTGATGGAAGGTATGATTTAGGTGCATCACGGGTTGCTCAAGAGGATAGTATGGACCACGCCATGGTGGCGACCATTTTCGATATTCCTGCCAAAGGTTGTGCCATGGCACTTCAGTTGTACTGGTTTAGAGATACCTTGAAGATTTTTACCAAGCCCCTTACCAGATTCATACTCTTCCCATGCCAGTATGCTCTCTATTTTGCTATTCCACCATTTATCCTTCTCAATCGCGTTAACACGCTCGATGCGATGGTAGGTTTCTCCACCTAACTCCCTTTTGTTTTCTACCACCGGAACAGTCTGACTGGTGTAAATGGGGTTGTTTTGGTAAAGTCCAGGAGTTTGGGTATAGTGGTGATCATTAGTTGAATTTTGGGGATCAGGGATAGGCTGTGGGGTATTCTGAGTAGTGTGGTAATTGGTTTGCGGATATTGAGTTGGGAGATGTTGACGTTGAGGAGGTGTAGGTATGGGTAAAGGATTTTGAGGAGGGGTTGTATATTGGTGGGGTACGGGAGGATTCTACGGGCATTGGTTGGGTGTATTCTGGGGAGGTGCCAGGTTTTGGGTATTTGGATGGTTGATATCTGGGACGTTTGGTGTGAGGGAGAGGTTTGCAAAGTTACGGACCTGCTCAAGCTCACCTTGTAGTTCAAGTATTCTCTTTTCAAGCGGCAAAACCAAGTCATTTGGTGTCGGATTACTCCGACCATCAGAAGTTTCCACATTCTCAGCATGTATGGTATTGTCTCCACTTATATTATCCATCTTATCTTTCCTTTTGATGCACTTGGAGGAGGAGGAGGTGGAGGCCTCTAGATCTGGTGTGATATGCTGATGATTCCAGTATGTGTGAACCAACCTCGGGGAATGGGAATAATAAAAAAACAAAAAAATAAATAAAAGGTAACCAAGTAAGTAAGGGTTCCAAAAGAGTATTTGTAATATTTAAACACATAGTGCGGGAATGTAAATTTGCGTCCGAATTTGGGAGCCTCGTTGTGCCCGAGGTAGGCCTAGCGACAAGTTGATTTAGAGAACTTCAGTGCCAACAATTGCCTCATTTCATTAATGTTAAATAGATGAATCTAAAATGACACTAAATAAGATAAGTCACTAATGTAACTTGGCCTTATTACATTTGAAAAGCAAATAAACCTAAACTACTTGGTCCAAGAAGGACCTTACCCAGGCCCGGTTCACTTGGTTCCATCGATCAGGTTCCCTAGGTCGTGCATGTCCAGCAACAGGTATGCCCTTGCTAGATGTCCTCCTTCGCTTCCCTCAGCATTCTGACAGTCTATGGCTCTTTTCCTTATCTTGGCTTGACCAAGAAGTCTTATGTCCTCCGAGTCGCACGACGTTTTAATCGAAAGAACTTCTTGCGTAATTCATGCCTTTCTGTTTTTATGACCAGAAATTCTTTCTTTATTTTCATATAAAATTGTTCTCTGGACTTTTTATCAATATTAGGTGATCGTAACACAATATATAAGACTCGTGATTCAGGCAATCCAATCTTCCGTGTGTAAGGCGGAAGCCCCCAAAAATGGTTTTCAAAAAATGGGTGATCAAAAGATCGAATTACTATGCCTATCTTGGTGGTCGTTACTTTTGCAACTTCATCATACCCTGCTCCAGATATTCTAACCTTTCACACGATCAAGTATCCGTTTCCTTCCATTAATTGATTAATTCCATATCAATCTTGTGTTGTTCCAGATGCTCAGCCTCGGACTCTAGAATCCTTTTGCGCAGTCTGTTATACCTGTGCTTTGGTAGCTTCATCTATGACTCTGTTTCCTCGACCGACTCGGGCTTGACTATTCCTGCTATGCAACCCTCCAACCATGATGGGTAAAAGTACACGCGCCTTGCGTGATATTGATCTGGCTCGATGGCGTCCCTTTCCAAAATAATCTTCAAGTGCCACATATGTTGAGCTTCACATTTGTATGGGAGGTCGTCATCCTGAAAATCTGCCCTATAATGACTCATTTTAACAACCCGCGGTATGACTTGCTTCCTTCCTGCTTATCTCATATCCCTGATGGGAACATAAGGGTATATGCCCCTTAACCCGATCAACACCAAGTTCGGAGCGTCCCTAGATCTGATATTAACTCATCAGTAGGGAACCATTCGAATATCCATTGAACCTTATCCTCAGTCAAATTGTCGAAAAGCTGTACCCATTCTGTAGCACTCTCTGGTTGAGCGAACCTGTCTGGGATATAGGTCATTCTCTTAGGGTGATGGAAATATATATGATTATTACACGTCCTTCGTGGAAACTCTTGACGATATTGACCTCTCTGGAGATTCTCTAACAACCAAACCTGTAGCAGCAGATTACAACCCTCGAAGTTTTTGAATCCCTTCTAGCAGCGGTCTAAGGCTCGATATATGTCTTCTATGATCATAGGGACAACGGTATATGTTTTCCCCTCGATCCCCTCCATTAGGGGTTTTGTTACCATGGCCAGTCTGGTATGAATTCTGTCCCCTTGCATCGAAAACACTATCATACCCAGGAAGCAAACGATGAACACAAAAACCCTATGGTGAATACATCCCAAGGAAGTGATATAGAATTCATCATGGTAGATACAATAGGATTTGCTATGACCATATCGTTCATAGAGATAGTCAAAGGGTATGTAGGATTTCTTCAGGCACTCCAAATTGTCGTTATTTTTCAGACCATCATTTTCAGAAATCCCCTAGCGGTGCGGTTTTTTGGCACCAATAAACTGGGATGGTCCAAAGGCAGTCCAGCGAATCCCCCTATTTCCTCCAAAAAAGGGGTCATTTCTATGTTGCCAAAACGGAGCACGACCCTTTCTCCGTCCCAGAACATGGTAGCAACTTCGATCAACATATTATTCGGTTGGATGTCCAATAAAGAAGGCAAATTTCCCAGGACCTTTTTCACATGCTTTTTGTCACTTGATGAAAGATCTTCCCACCAATCTAGCTACAATGGTGGTATGTTACGGACCATGCCGAACCTAGGGACTTCGTGCCTCATTTTCTGCAAAACAAATAAGGTTTAGACCCTTTCCCCCTCCAGATTCGACTACTTATACATCAATGTTAGCATATTGACACTTATTTCTCCATCTTAATGTACAGATCGTGGTTGCGTCCGTTGGGATTATGGAAACCCCGGTGGACTTTTGGATATGGCTTTTCTTAAAGGGTTATTACGTGGACAACACATTAATCCTGGCTAGGTTTGACCATGATGCATGTACAATAAATCAAAGTAAGGTTTCTATAGAGGTCTAGACTGGTACCCTCAAGCGGACAACTTGAGGGGGAAAGGCACGGAACCGTCGACTGCACCGCTGATCGACTAGTTTTACCACAAATAAGCCTTTCCGAATTTAAAGGGGTGATATATAGGAAGAGTGAAAACACTCATCAAGCGTTGCTATGGTATTGATTATGCACAAGTGGAATATGATGTTGAGCATGATTTATGCAACAGACAATAGCATGTTGTCACGTATTTGCACGTTAGAAAATGATAAATGCGGTATTTAATAATTAAAAAGGCGTTTTAAGAAAGAAAACAAAGAGACAAGTCAATTTCCATAGTAAAAAGGAAATCATAAATGCTTGAAAATAGGCAATTAAATTCACATAAAGTGGGAAAGGGAAACAGTGCACACGTATTAACAGAATAAAGCATGCTTAAAGGCTAATTCACAAAAATCAAGTTCGTTATGGTAAGAGCCTAAGGGTTATCCCCAGCAGAGTCGCCATGCTGTCGCGACCCCTCTTTTTATCCTCATGAAATCGGGTTTCGACGTTTTTTGGGACAACTCCCTTCTTTTTGGGATCGAAGTATGGGATTTGAAGAGTCTCCACCTAATAACTATGGTGCGTTGGGGCACCTAGAGCAGTTAACTCATGAAACTAGTTTATATCACCAGAGATCGGGTAAGGGCCCAAAATTACCTTGAAGGGAAGGTGTTAGGCACCCGTCGAGGTCCACAACGATGGGTCCCAGCCGAACTTAATTAAGCTAATTAGTCTTAAAGGAAAATAAAGCAATTTAGACAACTATTGTTTCAAAACATGAATTAAAAGGGGTCCTAAGTTTTTTAGCCTATAGGATCATTTCCATGCAATACGTGGTAACTTTCCCTGAGTTGGGGTGCTACACATTGTATTAGTGTGCAGGTCATCATTTCCTTTAGTACCCAATTACTATCTTTCAGTTGTTACTTAAGCGTTCTAATAGTTTCTAACTCGTGCCTTATGCGTGCACTACCCGTCCCTTACCTATGGTCCTAGAGGTGTTTAAGACCTCTATTTAAGGTAGTTCTAGACAGACCTATGTTGCTTAAAATGAGAAAAATCTAGGCGACAAACAAAATTCAGATAGGACTATCATGTAAGGAGCAAATAAGGGCACATGTTAACCTCCACAAGTAAAAACATGGGTCATCTTATAAATTAAGACTCAGTTCCAGGCTCATTATCCTTAAAAAGATTAATTTTATTTACCTCAATTTTTGTGCGCAGTCCGGGCGTGAAGCTGAAAATCTTCTGTGTGAAAATATGAAAAATAATAATTTTTCAAATTTAAAATTTGTTTTTAGTTGAATTGGTTCAATATTTTTAGTGAACGGACCCGGATCTGTGTACCGATGATTTCGGGAGGTCTGCAGTAAAATATGGGACTTGGGCGTATGCCCGAAATTGGATTCCGAGGTCCCTAGCAGTAAAATATGGGACTTGGGCGTATGCCCGAAAAGAAAATTATTTTGTTGTATTTTTAATGAAATGAAGAAATGAATTAATATTTGAAACAATTGATATCGGGCCCGTATTTTGGTTTCGGAGCCCGGTACAGATTTGTTATCGTATTTAAGTAATATCTGTGAAATTTGGTGAGAATCGGAATTGATTTTACGTGATTCGGACGTCCGGTTGAGAAATAGTGAAATTTGAGTGTTCTTGAGAAAAATGATGAGTTTTGAGGTTAAATTCATAGTTTTAGATGTTATTTTCATGATTTGATTGCATGAGCAAGTCTGTACGATGTTTTTAGACTTGCGTGCGTGTTTGGTTTGGAGCCCTGAGGGCTCGGGTTATATTTGGGTAGGCTACGGGATGTTTTACACTTAAGAAATTACGCTTTCATGACTGTTTCTGGTGCGCAGGTAAATTGTTCTTCACGTTCGCGTTGCTTCACTCGCGAACGTGTAGAGTAAAGAGCATTGGGGCCATTTTTGTTCTATGCGAACGTAGAGCTCAGGACGCAAACACGGAGCACTGGTAGGCTAAAGCTTCGCGAACACGTCCAGGCCACGCGAACGCGGCTACCTGGTCAGGAACACGAAGGCCATTGGGCCTGACGAACGCGGTAGGCCCATCGCGAGGTGATTTTCTTCACACTGACCTAGAGGTGATTTTATTCACATAAATTCATCCCCAAGGTGTTTCTAAAAAATACTAAACTCTTTTCTTTCATTTACCCAATGTTTTTCATCACTTTTCAATCCAAAATCAAGAATTTTCATGGCAAAAAATTGAGGGTTTGGATAGAATTAGGAAATTTTGTAAAAATCAAATTTTGACCTCGAATTGGGGTCGTATTTTGAAACTATTTGCATATTCGGACTCAGGGGTGAATGGGTAAACGTAATTTGCTCCAAATCCGCGTTTGGACCAAGCGGGCTCGGGGTCAGTTTTTAACTCTTTGTTTTTTAGAAAAACTTAGGAAAATCATAAAGTTTCAACAAAGTTACTTTCTTTAGCCTTAATTAATGATATCAAGCTAATTATGATTAGATTCGAGTGTGTTGGAGGTGAATTCGAAAGGAAAAGCGGTAATTGAGCAGTGAGTGGCCTGCAAATTTGAGGTAAGTGCTTGGTTTAACCTTGACTTGAGGGAATAGGAATCCACAAATTAATTTCTATGTGAAATTACATGTGTGTGGTGCATAGGTGAGGTGAAGAGTATCTATGCACCCCCAAATTATCTGCTTAACATGATCTCTTTCCCCGTTTCCAATTATTTGCTTCAGGAAGCTTAATTGTTTCATGATCATTGATGTTTATCTGTCGATTTGGATTCTTTAACTTACTGTTAAGTATTGATTAAGGTATTTTTGAAGTGTTGGCTGTTCTCTTGATTTTGTTATGTTACATAAGATTGAGCTGGATGTCAGTGTTATGATATGTATATAATTTCCGGTTGGTTTCGTTGTGAAATGATAATTGATGAAGTTTATGAGTTTTACAGCATCTGTTTACAATTGTTGATACAAAAATGTTGTGAAAGGCTTGGCCTGAATTGTGAAAGTTTTTGTAAATAAACTGATATGTCTGGTAGTGAGTAAGTATTGAGGAGTTGATTATAGCTGATATCTGAAAAGAATTATCTGAGTTGTTTTTATTTACTGTTGCAAGTTACTGCTTATGTAATTTATTGTTATTATATATTTCTTTCTTGCTTTATTATATATTGTTCACATGTTATATTGTTAATGCCCTTCCGTAGCCTCGTCACTACTTCATCGAGGTTAGGCTCGACACTTACTCAGTACATGGGGTCGGTTGTACTGATACTACACTCTCCACTCTTTGTGCAGATCCAGGTACCGGCCAGAGTTAGGGGATTTTAGTAGCTGCGCATTTTCATTGGAGACAAGAGGTAGATCTGCTGGCGTTCGCAGACTCCTGAAGTCTTCTCTACACTATTTGGTTGTTGTTTTATTTCATTCGAAACAGACATATATACTTCTTTCAGCCCATTATTTGTAGTATTCTTAGTAGTTCGTAAATTGTGACACCCGATCCTAGGTAGGCTTATGGTTATATATATTTAATTCGAGGTTCGACTTTTTATTCGGTTATTATTATTCATGGAGTTACTTATTGGGAAATATTAGGTTCAGTTTATCTTTAAAATCGTTCTGTTACGTATAGGTAAATTTTAAGAGAAAATGGTTAATTAAATTTCTAACATCGGCTTGCCTAGAAAGTATTGTGTTAGGCGTCATCATGATCCCGTGGGTAGGGAATTTGGGTCGTGACAAGTTGGTATCAGATCCAGGTTGCATAGGTCTCACAATTCACGAACAAGCTTGATAGAGTCTGAGGGGTTGGTACGGAGACGTCTATACTTATCTCCCAGAGGCTATGAAGTTAGGAACAAACTTAGTTTTTATTTCTACTATGTCGTGCGATTCTTGGTATCTCAAATACTGATCTACTCTCTCGTAGATGGCGAGAACACGTGCTTCTTCTTCCGCTGACCAACAATCCGATCTTCCAAAAACAACAGCTTCTATTAGGGGCAGAGGCCGAGGCAGGGGCAAGACTCAGCCTGTTGCTCATACTGCAGCCCCAGCTGCGGAGCCCCAGATTGAGATCTATAGGGGGGCTCCAGCTCAGACCATTCCAGCTGGACCAGCTTAGGTCCCAGAGGGGTTTATTGCTACCCCGGTACTTCAGGATGCTTTGGTCCGATTAGTGGGCCTTATGGAGAGTGTAGCCCAGATTGGCGCACTCGCTGTTGCAGCAGCCGCATCTCAGGTTGGAGCAAGGGTCCAGACTCCTGTTACCCACACTCCTGATCAGACTATTCCTCCAATTTAGACCCAAGCAGTCAACCCAGTTGGGGTAGTTCAGACAGTTGCTACAGCCCCGATTGCTGAGGGGGCAGCTATGACTTCCGATGTTTTGTGGAGATTGGAAAGGTTCATCAAGATTTTCCCTGTTCACTTCAGTGGTTCTACTTCAGAGGATCCTCAGGAATATCTGGACAACTATCACGAGGTTCTTCGTAATATGGGTATTTCGGAGACCAATGGGGTCGACTTCGCTGCATTTCAGATGACTGGTTCCGCCAAGAAATGGTGGAGGGATTATTTGTTGACTAGACCAGCTGGGTCACCTGCTCTGACTTGGGATTAGTTTTCTCACCTTTTTTTGGAGAAGTTTTTGCCTATCACTACCAGAGAAGATAAGCGTCGTTAGTTTTAGCGTCTTCAGTAGGGCGGCATGACAGTTACCCAATATGAGAATCGTTTTGTGGATTTGGCTCGGCATGCTATTCTTCTATTTCCCACAGAGAGGGAGAGGGTTAGGAGATTTATTGAGGTCCTTGCCCTGCCCATAAGGTTGCAGATGGCTAAGGAGACAGGGACTGAGATTTCATTTCAGGATGCGGCCAATGTGGCCCATAGAGTTGAGACGGTTCTTGGGATGGGAGGTCAGGGGTCAGACAAGAGACCTCGCCATTCCGGTAGATTCAGCGGTGCCTTGTTTGGAGGCGGAGATACTCAGGGTAGAGGCCATTCTTCCTGCCATTTAATTCAGCACTTCAGACATCCCATGGTGTCTTAGGTGGTCGTGGCTCTTACTTGCCTTATTCTGATCAGTCAACCCCTATTATAGCACCTCCTCTTTAGAGTTATTATCGTGGTCAGCCGGTTCGTTAAGTTCAACCTCAGTATCATGATGGGTGTTATGAGTGTGGTGAGTATGGGCACATTCGGAGATCTTGTCTAAAATTTTTGGGTAATCAGCCTCAGTACCAAAATTCTCATGCTTTAGTTCCGGCACCAGCTGCAGCACCACCTGCCCAGCCAACCAGGGGTAGGGGTCAGGTAGTCAGAGGTAGAAGTCAGAATGTTAGAGGTGGATGCCAGTCCGCTAGAGGTGGCGGCCAGCCTGTTAGAGGTGGAGGACCATCTGTCAGGGGTCCTCCCGGTGATGCAGTTCAGGGTGGTGGGGCCTAGCCTCGATTATATGTATTTCCAGCCAGACCCGAGGCGGAGTCCTCCGATGCAGTTATCACTGGTACCATTTCAGTTTGTAATAAAGATGCTTCAGTTTTGTTTGATCTCGGGTCTACTTATTCTTATGTGTCATCTTATTTTGCCTCGTATTTGGTTGTGCCCCGCGATTCCTTGAGTGTCCCTGTTTATGTGTCTACGCCGGTTGGGGATGCTATTGTTGTAGATCGTGTATATCATTGTGCGTAGTCATTATTGAGGGTCTTGAAACTAGTGTAGACCTTTTGCTTCTTGACATGTTTGATTTTGATGTCATATTGGGCATGGATTGGTTGTCACCTTATTATGCCATCTTGGACTTTCACGCCAAGACAGTTACATTAGCTTTGCCGGGATTGCCTCGGTTAGAATAGAAAGGGACTCCTGGTCATTCTCCCAGCAGAGTGATTTCTTATGCCAAGGCTCGTCGCATGGGTGAAAAAGGATGTTTGGCTTATTTGGCTCATATCCATGATTTCTGATGCCGAGGTTTCTTTAATAGAGTCAGTGCCTATTGTTTGATAGTTTCCCGAAGTGTTTCCTACAGACCTGCCGGGGATGCCACCCGACAGGGATATCGATTTTTGTATTGATGTTGCTCTGGGCACTCAGCCTATTTCTATTCCTCCATACCGGATGGCCCCACCATCATTGAAAGAATTGAAAGAATAGTTGCAAGACCTGCTTGATAAAGATTTCGTCAGGCCTAGTATCTCTCCTTTGGGTGCACCGGTTTTGTTCGTAAAGAAGAAGGATGGATCAATGAGAATGTGTATAGATTACCGGCAGTTGAATAAAGTTACTATAAAAAATAAGTATCCATTGCCGAGGATTGGTGATTTATTTGATCAACTTCAGGGTGCCAGTGTGTTTTCGAAAATTGATCTGAGATCGGGCTACCATCAGTTGAAGATTAGGGCATCCGATGTTCCTAAAACAATCTTTCGGACAAGGTGTGGGGACTATGAATTTATGGTGATGTCTTTTGGCTTGACTAATGCCCCAGTAAACTTTATGGATTTGATGAATCGAGTTTTCAAGCCTTATCTGTATTCCTTCTTAATTGTGTTCATTGATGATATTCATATATACTCCCGGAGTCGGGAGGAGCATGAGCAGCACCTCCATATAGCACTCCAATCTTTGAGGGATAATCAGTTGTATGCAAAATTTTCAAAGTGTGAATTCTGGTTAGATTCAGTAGATTTCTTGGGTCACATCGTATCATCAGAGGGTACTCAGGTAGATTCTAAAAAGATAGAGGCGGTCAAGAACTGGCCTAGACCTACTTCAGCCACATAAATCGGGAGTTTCTTGGGTTTGGCGGGATACTACCGTCATTTTGTGGAGGGGTTCTCGTCTATAGCATCCCCGATGACGAGATTGGCTCAGAAGGGTGCCCCATTTAAATTGACGGATGAGTTTGAGGTGAGCTTCCAGAAGCTCAAGACAGCCTTAACTTCAGCACCAGTATTGGTGTTATCCACAGGTTTAGGATCTTTCACGGTATATTGTGATGCTTCCCGTGTTGGGTTGGGAGCGGTATATATGCAAGAGGGAAGGGTGATAACATATGCGTCTCAGCATTTAAATATTCATGAGAAGAATTATCCTGTCCATGACTTAGAGTTGGCAACCATTGTTCATGCGTTGAAAATATGGAGGCACTATCTTTATGGCGTGCCATGTGAGTTTTACACGGATCATTGTAGCCTCTAGTACTTGTTCAAGCAAAAGGATCTTAATTTGAGAAAGAGAAGATGTATAGAGTAATTGAAAGATTACGATGTCACTATATTGTATCATCCAGGAAAGACCAATGTGGTGGCCGATGCATTGAGTAGGAAAGCAGTAAGTATGGGCAGCCTTGCATGTATTCTAGTTGGTGAGAGTCCGTTAGCTTCAGATATCCAACCTCAGTTCATGAGGTTGAATATTTCTCCCAGCCATGTTCTAGCTTGTACAGTTGCTCGGTCTTCCTTATTCGACGCAAGATGATGACCCGCACTTGATGGTCCTTAGGGACACCGTTCGGCACAGTGGTGCCAAGAAGGTTACAGTTGGAGCTGATGGTGTTTTGAGGATGCAGGGTCGTATATGTGTGCCTAATGTTAATGGCCTTCGTGAGTTGATTCTGGAAGAAGCTCACAGTTCTAAGTATTCTATTCACCCGGGTGCTACCAAGATGTACCGGGACTTACGACAGCACTACTGGTGGCGAATGATGAAAAAGGATATTGTTGCTTATGTGGCTCGTTGTTTGAATTGCCAACAGGTGAAATATGAGCATAAAAGACCTAGTGGTTTACTTCAGCAGATAGAGATTCCTGAGTGAAAGTGGGAGCGTATCACTATGGACTTCGTTGTTGGACTCCCACAGACTCAAAAGAAATTCGACGCAGTTTGGGTTATTGTGGATAGGCTGACTAAATCAGCACATTTCATTCCAGTGGCAAGTACTTACGCTTCAAAGCAGTTGGCAGAGATATATGTTCAAGAGATTGTTCACCTTCACGGTGTGCCCGTGTCTATCATTTCTGATCGAGGTACGCAGTTTACCTCACACTTTTGGAGGGCAGTTCAGCGAGAGTTGCGTACCCGAGTTGAGTTAAGAATAACATTTCATCCTCAAACAGACAGGTAGTCCGAGCGTACTATTCATATTCTAGAGGATATGCTTTGCGCTTGTGTTATTGACTTTGGAGGTTCTTGGGATCAATTCTTGCCGTTAGTGGAGTTTGCCTACAATAATAGTTATCAGTCGAGCATTCAGATGGCTCCCTATGAGGCATTATACGGTAGACGGTGTATATCGCCAATTGGGTGGTTTGATCCATGAGAGGCTCGTTTATTGCGTACATTGTTCAAGAGGCCTTAGATAAGGTCAAGATTATACATGATCAACTTCGTGTAGCTCAGTCTAGGCAAAAGAGTTACTGTAACGACCCGACCGATCATTTTGAGAATTTAAGCTCCGTTCGGTGGCACAAGGTCATGAACAACTTCACATTGTGTATATCAACCTATGTGCATTGTTGGATTCAGTTACCGGATGATTCAGAGTCGAATTGGAAGAAGGATTTTAGTTTCGGAAGCTTAAGCGGTGGAATTTGATCGGAAATTTGACTTTTTATGTAAACGGCTCCGGAATAAGTTTTGGATAATGTCAACATCTTTGAATGGTGATTTTGAGCTTAGGCGTGCGTCCGGATTAGGACTTGGAGGACCGTGGAGTAATTGAGGCAATTCGGTGAAAATTGGAACATTTGAAGTTTGAAAAATGGAGTGGTTTGACCATAATTGACTTTTTGGGATATCGTGGTCGGAATGCGATTCCAAGAGTTGTATCAACTCCGTTATGTGAATTGGGACTTGTCTAAAAAATTTGGCGTCATTCCGGGTTGAATTGATAAGTTTTGGCACGAGTTTAGAAGTTTGAAGATTTGAAAGTTCATAGGTTCGATTTATGGTGTGATTCGTCGTTTTGTTGTTGTTTAGTGTGATTTGAAACCTCGAGCGAGTCCTTGTTAGGTTGTATGACTTGTTTGTGTGCTTAGACGGGGTCCCGGGGGCCTCAGGTGTGTTCCGGGAGGGCTACGAGTCAATTTCTCCTATTTTGTACGGCTGTTTTTCTGCTGGTGGTGTTCTCCTTCGTGATCGCGAACAGTCTTTCGCGTTCGTGATGTGTTGCTGCCGACTACCTCAAAATCCTTCTTCGTGTTTGTGTTTAGCACTTCGCATTCGCGAAGCTCTACATTTTTACTCTTCGCGTTCGCGTAGGTTCCTGACTCTTCTTCTCCGCGTTCGCGAGCCCATTGTTACGTGCGCGATGAGCACCCTGGGCAGCCTTTATTTTTTTTCTTCGCGTACGCGATCCTTCCTCCGCGTTCGCGATGAACAAATGCCTGGGCAGACATAATATATTCCAAAATCGAGGGTTAGACCATTTTATTCATATCTTGACTTGTGGAGCTCGGTTTTGGGCGATTCTTTGAGGGGTTTTCACACAAATCGATTGGTTAAGTGTCTTTCACCTAGAATCTAACATATTCTATGATTTTATCTTTATTTTCATCATTTAAATTGTGTTTTGAGTTGAGGAAAATGTTGGCTTTGAGAAAAAATTTCTAAAATGAAAAATCGTGATTTGAGGGACCAAATGGTATCGGAATTTGATAAGTTTTGTCTGGTCGAACTCGTATCGAAATGGGTATTCAATTTTTGTAAAATTTGCTGGGTTCCGAGGTGCGGGCCCGGGTGTCAACTTTTGGACCGATTTTAGAATTTGTTAAATATTGAAGCTTTATCATCCAGAATAGTTCCTTATAAGTTTTATGTGTGCTTTGAAGTTGTTCTAGTTGATTTTGAGCGGTTCGGAGGCCTTTTCGCCCGAGAAGTCCATTTTAGAGTACCAGGTTGTCGTCTTTAAGGTAAGTATCTTGCCTAACCTTGTGTGGGGAAATTACCCCTTAGGATTTGAGTCTTCTATGTTGATTTTAGTCCGTGTACGCGAGGTGACGAGTGTGTGATCGGACTTATTTGTAGAAGGTTGACCTTTTAGGGTTCTTAGGTCCTTATATTCACCTTGTATGAAGTTGATCTTGATACGCTTGAGTTCTTATCTACTAGTTTCACCTATACATGCTTTGATTAGAACTAATTGCTTAAGGATCCACCCTTACTGCCTACTTGACTCTGATTTGACTTAACCAAAGGTTTTACCTCTCTATCATCATGCTATATTTTCATAAACTACCTACAATTAATTAAATTGTTGAATATCCCTCATAATCTGCTCAACCTCATAAGGGGTTTAGATAACTTATATCTTAGTCGACTTATCCTTACTTGGAATTATTTGACTTGTGTTGTCTTCTTATTGTTGAGTTGAATTTGTGGATTTGTTGCTTGTCTTGTTTTTCCCTGGTCAAGTTGTTCCCTTTACACTTAGTATTATGTACCGTGATTATTCCTTATGAACGATGTCCTACTGTTTCTTCGTGAATTGAAGTTCTTGTATATATTTATTCGCCATATCTTGTGTCATTGTCATCGTTGCTTTGTATTTGATGTGGTGATGTACGAGTTTTCTGCCATGCTATAATTGTTGTCTTTGGTTGTTGCACTGCATATTTAAATTGAGGACTCTGGACGTATTCTAGGAGATCCCCCCTGTACTGCATATTTAAATTGGGGACTACGAACGTATTCTGGGAGATCCCCCATGTACTGCATATTTACTTTGGGACTACGGACGTATTCCGGGAGATCCCCCAGCACTGCATATTTACTTTGGGACTACAGACGTATTCCGGGAGATCCCCCAGCACTACATATTATTTTGGGACTACAGACGTATTTCGGGAGATCCTCTGTATTGTGTGATGAATTCGGAACTACGGGACGAGATCTCGGTAGATTTTATCAAAGGAACTATGTTTGAAAGACAATTATTTGGAAAGTCAAATTTGAAAAACAATTATCTTGAATAAAACTATGTTGAAGGATATTCCTTTGGAAAGGAATATTTGGAAAATGTTTATGTTGAAGAAAACTATGTTCAAAGGACAATTTCTTTGGAAAAATATATTTGAAAAGATTTTATGTTAGAAGAAAACTATGTTAGAGAGACATCTCTTAGGAAAATTATTTTTCAAAAGAATTTTCCTTTAAAAAGGATATTACTTTAAAGCTTTCAATATAGAAACTTGCGGGTGAAAGTTTACACTCGGAGATTTTGACCATTTTAATGGTATTTTTGGCTAAGGCCTGGTGTGGAGACTAATGCAGTGTTGAGTTACTACTTGTCCTTATTGTGTTGTGGTTTCCGGATTTGGGCTGTGTTCCCGTCCATCCACTCTGTGTATTATTATGATGTTCCGTCGTTAATTGCTGTATTTCCTTCCGCATTGTAGTTGTTATGTTGTTAACAATGTTGTGTAGTCATTAGATAGGTGTCATGCCCTATCATTCCTATATTTACTCCTGTTAATTTATTAGACCAGTGGGTGTCTTGACTAGTCCTCATCAGTACTTCACTGAGATTAGTCTTGATACTTACTGGGTACCTCTGTGGTGTGCTCATTCTACATTTCTGCACATTTTTGTGCAGATCCAGGTATTGACCATTAGTAGCTATGCAGATTCTTGCTGAGGAGACTCAAGGTAAACCTGTCGTCGCGTTCGCAGGCTTCAGAGTCACCTTCCTATTTTGTATTTACACTGTTTTACTTATTTCCAAACAATTGTAATTAGTGTTGATACCCAATTTTTACCAAAATATTTTTAAAATTGCATACATACCTTTCAAAATCATGCATTAGTAGCAATTGGTATTTTTTCATAATTTTTCTACATTTTTATTAATTTGTCCAGTATTTTATTTCCAATAAATAATTACAAAATTGCATCACAGATGATTTCAAAAATATTTTTTGATTTAATTTATTATTTATGGCCATATTAAGACCAAATTATTTCATAAAAAGCCAAATTGACACCTTTTGGCTATAACTGCAATAACTTTATAATTATAGCCCATGCATATAAGTTTGTACTATTTATTACCAGAAATTAGTCCTTTATATTTTTAAATACCAAATAATCATTTAAAAATTATTTCTATGCATAGAATTCATTTTTATAATTAGTAATTATTTTAATTAAGTTATCTTGGTATTTAACAAATAGCCCATTTTTAATTCAATTACAACCTATTAAAATCATCCCAAATACCTTAATTAAACCAGCCCAAATGCCCAAACCCAAAACCTAAACACTACCCGACCCCATGCTGGTTAGATCTTGGCCATCGATCAATTTTGATCAACGACCCGGATTTAATCTTACCTTAATTAACCTAAACGACCTACCCCCCAAACCCTTCATTCTCTCATTCTCTCCGCCGTCATACCCTCCCATTCTCTCCCAAGCTCCCTCTGCCCTAACCCTAGCTTACCCTCGCCGGCTGCCCTCGCCGGTAACAATGGTGGTTCTCTACCACCCCTAGCCTCTATGGATCCTCCCATGCCCGGTTTCTTGCTGTCTCGAGGTCCTCTAGGGGCTAATGGCCGTTCACTTCCCTCCCCTGAGTCCGTGCTTACCATTCTCAGGCCGCCATGGCTCGATTGAGTAAGATCTTTCTTTTTCCGGCTAGATATATGGTTTTTAAGCCGGAATCTCTCTACCTCTTGGGTATTCTTCTCTGAAACCCTATTTTTATATCTTAACTCGTTAGATCTGTAACATATCTAAGTGTATTCTGAGTTATTTTACTGTTTTCCATGAGAACTTTCTGATCTTTTCAAAACGTCTCTTCGTCTCCATAACTAGGGTTTCTTAACCCCCTTTTTCAAAACGACTTTTCCTATGATTTTAAGTGCTATTCTATAATATTTACTATGTTTAGACGATTTATTTAGGTTTTCCCTTTAACCTGATTAACTGTGCTAAAACCCCTAATTTCTTGGCTTAGTTCTGGATTCTGAGTCTGTCTACGCTGATTTGTTCGTTTGATTTGTATGCATGTCTTTTTCTCATGAATATCTTCTGAATTTTTGTGATTTCTACCCCGTTATGCTCATTATGGTTTTTGATTTTTCTTCTCCCTGCCTATACTATGTTTATTCCAGAATTTTGTAGTAGTTTCCTTTAATCAGTGCTATTTTGTTTGAATCCCTAATTTCCTGTAATTGAATCCCTAATTTCCTGTAATTGAATCCCTAATTTCTTGTAATTGAAACCCTTTACCGATTTCCTGTGATTGATGCCCTTTACTGATTTCTGACTTCTAAATTATTTTCATGCCTTAATTATGTGGTTGACTATACTGTTATTTGATTCTTATGTTATTTCCTTAATTAGAACCTTATGTACCTAGCCTTAATCGCTTACTCTATACCTGTACTGTGTTTGAATTATTTTCTTAGCTATATTTCAGCCATATATGATCTCCTTCCTTATTTGTTACCTGTCTTTTATTGTTTGAAGTTACCTCCCTTAATTGAAGGAGTACTTGCACTGATTTTTACTCTAATTGATTATGAGTTCTTCAATTACTGAACAATTTTGACTCTTACCTTATTTACCTAGCTTTCAAACTGCTATATATATGCTCTCTTCTACTCTCATTAGACACACAGACTGATTGGTTCAAAAACTCTCTTTCACACTTCAAAACTTTCTACTATTTCTTGTTACTTGCTGCTTCAATTGAATTAGCCGGCTACAAGCCAAGGCTAATTATTGCACTCTACTGCCCTATACTTAGTATCTGCTCTCTTTAACTGGTATGTTCTGATTTAAATCCCAAGTTCCCAACTCAATGTGTTTACTTACTGCTTTAGTTTACTAATCATCAGTCTACTTCTGTCTATTGTTTAGCTTTTCAACATGTAACTAACCTGTTTACATTACTGCTTCACTTAGCATATTAGTTCTTCCCTAATTCAACTTAGGATCAACATGTTTATGAACTTGTTTAATCCCTTTATAGCATGTCCCATCCCGACTCTGCTCTATTTATGTTTGTCTGGTTTATAGTATAAACCTTTCTTAAGTTGTCTAATTCTATGTTTAACTCTGTCCTCAACTGTTTGTTCTGGAATTCATACTGTGTTGGTACCATTAGCTATCCCCTAATCCCATAAACCCCTACAAAACCTCTATTTTTCTGCTTGTTATGTGTTCACTGTGCATGCCCTATGTGTCCCGAGTTCCCAACTTCCCTGTGTGAAAGTCTATTGTTGAGTAATGAGGAATCTGCTTGCTCTATGGATGATATGCTGTTTGTTTGGTTGACACTGTTCTTGTTTAACTATTTTACTGTTAATCAACCCCTCTATTTTCATAAAACTTCTTCACTCAACTGAGTTCTTTTTCAATACTGTTTTCATATTAAAACCTTTTCAAAACTATGTCAAGCACTCTCACTCTACTCTTAGGTACTTAGGTTCTGCCCCTCTAGTGTGTGACTGCCTTGGGATTTCTGTGAGATCCCTATGAACTCTGATGCACTGGGGCTGGCTCTTCCACACTGCACTTACTCAATTCTGGTTATGAAATCTGGCTGTGAGCACTGCCCGGGATCCTTGAGGTCCTTAGGGAACTCTGACACACCCGGACATGAGAAAGGCTATGAAACTTTGACCGTTAAGGTTATGAATATCTGGTATCCTCAGGGTCCATTTGGGCTTGCTTCAGGCTCCCTATAGTTTAACTTCTTCCTTTCTATCTATTTATTTAATTCATTCAGCTATTGGTTTGTAATAATTATTGTAAGCAGATATTGGGGATGGCTAGTGAAATGAGGAGGGTAGCTATATATTTCTGTTAATATCATCGGGTAGAAAGCATGTTTTAAGCTTTACATTATTTTTATCTACATTAGAATCCATATTTTAGAACCAACATATTCATTCAAATCATGCCAACATGCACTAGATATCATGTTCCTAGGATTTCATGTCTACTGTTTAAGCATCTCATCCATGTTTTATGTTTATCACTTAGAAATCCTGCTCCTAGGACAATAAACAACGTTAACATAAAAGTTGTTACTCTTGTGCATTCAAAAAAATCACGTTTCAATCATTCTGTAACTCTTTTGTGCATTTAGAAATCATGCCTTAGGAATTCTGTTAATTTAAGGATCATTGACATAAAACTGTCGTTTCTGTGCATTTAGAAATTATGAATTAGGCACTCTGTTTGCATTTGCTTAACCACGCTTAGTTTAAACTAGTGATTCATGAAAAGGTATATCACAGTCTCACATATGATTATCCTGTTTTAAATAAAACTGACAACCATTCGTGCATTTTCGTAACACCTAAAACAACATGTTTTTAGGTAAAACAACTTCTGAACTGTCTAAAGGTTAACATGCTTAAAAATCAGTAGGCAAACTGATTAGGCCCCTGCTTCTAAGTTTATAAAAATAAAGCTCCATATTTCTGTGCATTGACATTCACTTAGATATCCTGTCTTAGGATCCTGTCTAATAAAACTGCCTCTTGTTTGTGTTTGAGACGTGCTGATTATGTGCATTACTTGTGGAGGTAAATCTGGGCCTCATAACTGCTTTCTTGCATTTATCTGATCAGTCCCATTTGTTCTTGCATGTCACTTAGAATTTTATCCTTTTAAAACCTTAGGGGTCTGTCTAGAACTACCTATACTTAGAGGTCCTAAATTCCTCCAGGACCATTAAGAAGGGACAGGTAACAGCATTCATAGAGATCACTAAATAAATTCACTTAATAACCGCTAAGTGGAGGGGTAAAGGGTAGATATGGATATGATGATCGGTGTGCTAATGCCACGTGTAGCCCCTCACTGAGGAGTGATTACCGGGCATTGCATTAATGTGATCCTATAGGATAAACAACTTAGGACTCCCCTATCCCCTACATATGTGTGCTTAAACTGCGAATCTTTTCAAAACCATTACTTGTTTCCATGTGTATACTTTGGCTGTTTATTTGCTAATTGCTTAAATTCACAAAGTTTGTTTGGTCGGGAACCACAGTTGTGGACTTTGAGAGGTGCCTAACACCTTCCCCTTGGAGTAATTTCAAACCCTTACCCAATCTCTGGTTATTCAATTAGTGTTATTAACCCTTAATAGGTGCCCTAATGCACCTTAGTTCGTTAGGTGGCGACTCTTCAAATACTTACATCCCTTATCCCAAAAGGAAATGAGTTGTCCCAATAATGTCAAGAACCTTGACCGATCCGAAAGGAGATGAGAGAGGGGGGCGCGACAGCATGGCGACTCTGCTGGGGATTTCTAGGCTTTTACCATTTCAAACTGCTTTGTGAATTTGTCTTTATTTTGCTAAAACCTGCATCCTTTCCCTTTCCCTTTATGTGCAATTAATTGTTTACTTTCCCAAGTATTTATTCTTTTAAATGAAACTGACATGTTTCTTTTTGTTTTCCTTTGTAACTGGTTTTCAATCACAATTGTTGTATTTACCGCTTTCATAACGTGCAAATACATGACAACATGTTTTTATTGCTTATTTATTGTTGCATAGTCATGCTCAACATCATATTCGACTCGTCCCTATAAAAATCCTATAGAAACGTTTGATGGGTGGTTGTGCTCTTCCTATTTTATATCACCCCCTAAATTCGGAAAGGCTTATTTGCGGTAAAACTAGTCGATCAGTGGTGCAGTCGACGATTCCATGCCTTTCCCCCTCAAGATGTTCTCTTGAGGGTACCAGTCTAAAACCCCATAGAAACCTTACTCTTGTTATATTGTGCATGCATCATGGTCAAACCTAGCTGGGTTAATGCGTCGTCCGCACAAAAACCCTTTGAGACAGCCTTATCCAAAAGTCCACTGGGGTTCTTATAATCCCAACGAATGCGATCACGATCTGTGCATTAATTTGGAGAAATAAATGCCAATATGCTAATCACTAATGTATAAGTAGTTGAATCCAGAGGGGGAAAGGGTCTAACCTTATCTATTTTGCATAAAAATGAGGCACGAAGTCCCCAGGTTCGGCATGGTCCAAAGAATACCACCATTGTTGCTGGATTGGTGGGAAGACCTTTCGCCAGGTGACAAAGGCCATGTGAAGAGGGTCCTCAGAAATTTACCCTCTTTACTGGATATCCAACCGAAAAATATTTTGATTGAAGGACAAAGAAAGGTCTGTGTTCCGTTTTGGCAACATATAAATGACCCCCCTCTTGGAGGAGATAGGGGGATTCGCGGGATTACCTTGGGACAGTCCAGGTTTGTTGGTGCCGGAAAACCGTGCCGTTAGGGGGTTCTTGAAAATATGGGTTTGAAAAAGAACGATGATTTAGAGTGCCTGACAGAGTCCTACATACCTTTTGACTCCTATCGTATCTTCCACGATGAATTATCTATTAATTCCTTGGGTCATATTCACCGCAGGATTTTTGTGTTCGTCGTTTGCTTCCCGGGTATGATAGTATTCCCAAGCAAAGAAGACATGATTCACACTAGACTGGCTATGGTAGCCAAAACCTTAATGGAGGGGATCGAGGGGAAGATATATACCATTATCCCTCTGATCATAGCAGACATATACCGAGCCTTGGACCGCTGTCAGAAGGGGTTCAAACACTTTGAGGGTTATAATCTGCTACTACAAGTTTGGTTATTGGAGCATCTCCAAAGGGGTTAATATCGTCAAGAGTTTCCACGAAGAGCGTGGAATGATCATATAGCCTTCCATCACCCTAAGAGAATGACCTATATCCCAGACAGGTTTTCTCAACAGAAAAAAATGCTACTGAATAGGCGTAGTTTTTTGACAATTTGACCAAGGACCAGGTTCAATGGATGTTCGAACGGTTCCCTACCAGTGAGTTCATCATCAGATCGAGGGATGCTCCGCACCTGGTGTTTATCGGTTTATGGGGAATATACCCTTATGTTCCCATCAGGGTTATGAGACAGGCATGCAGGAAGCAAGTCATACCACGAGTTTCTAAAATAAGTCATTACATGGAAGATTTTTAGGACGAAGACATCCCGTACAAATGTGAAGCTCAGCATATGTGGCATCTAAAGGTTATTATAGAAAAGGGCACCATCGATCCAGACAGGTACCACGCAGCGCATGTACGCTTTTACCTATCATGGTTGGAAGACAACATAGCAGGGATAGTTGAGCCGAGAATCGGTGGGGGAAACAGGGTCATAGACGAAGTTGTTGAGGCCCAAGTGAAATACAATAAACTGCGCAAAAGGGTTCATGAGTCCGAGGCCAGGAATCTGGAGCAACACAATACTGATATGGAACTGATCAATGAGTGGAAGTAAAGGGCTATCAAATACAATGAGAGGTTGGAATATTTGGAGCAGGGCCTGATGGAGTTAGAGGCGAAGACAAAGAAAAGAGTCGCTGACTGCTAGAATGCTGAGGGAAGCGAAGGAGGTCATCTAGCAAGAGTATACCTGCTGCTGGGCATGCACGACCTGGGGAACCTGATCGACAGAGCCAAGAAGATCAAGCCTGGGGAAGGTTCTTCTGGGACCAAGTAGATTAAATTTACCTGCTTTTTCAAATGTAATAAGGCCAAGTGCAATTAGTGACTTATCTTATTCAGTGTCGTTTTAGATTTATCTACTTTTACATTAATGATATGAGGCAATTATTGGCATCTAAGTTCTCCAAATCAACTTGTTGCTAGGCCTACCTCGGGCACAACAAGGCTCCCCAAATTAGGACACAGTTTTATATTCCTGCAATGTGTGTTTAAATACTGCAGTATTTTCTCATGATCCTCGCTGACTTGACTACCTTTTGTTTTTGCTTTTGTTTTCTTTCTTTTATTCCCCTCCCCAAAGGTTGGTTCGTGCATTCTGGCATCATCATCATATCACACAAGATCCAGGGGCCCTCCTCCTCCTCCTCCTCCTCCGAGTCCACTTAAAGGCAAAGACAAAGGAAAAATGGAAGATTTGAGCAATATCAGAAAGGAAAACACAATGACAGCTGAACAAACAGAAGCTCCTGACAATCAAAGTACTCAGGTTCAGAATGATGCTATGTCACAACTCGAGCAAAGGTTGTTAAAACTCCAAGGGGAACTTGAACATGTGCGAAACTTGGTGAATCTGTCCTTCTCACTTAGTCTTCCAGATGTCAATCATCCAAACACCCAAAAGGCCATACCTCCTCATAACACCCCAAACAAACAAAACCCTCCCATAACTCCACCAAAAAATCAAACTACTCCACCACAATGCAACACTTGCCACACTCCGAGAAACACCCCCCACTGATAATCCCTGAACCACAAAACTCCACAAATGACCACCTCTATGCTCAGGCGCCAGGCCATCATAGCAACCCCATATACGTGGAGACTCAACCTTACTCCACCCAACTTATTTCATACACATCCAAATCCAGTGAGAAGGATATGCTCATTAAGAACTTGGCCGAAGAATTCAAGAAACTGACTAGACGAGTCCAGGGCATCGAAGGAAGTAAAAGAGTTGAGGGATTGAACTATGAAGATCTCTGCATAAAGCCTGATTTTGAACTACCAGAGGGTTACAAACCTCCTAAGTTCAAGATGTTCGACGGTACAGGTGATCCCAGGGTCCATCTGAGAACTTAGTGTAATAAATTGGTTGGAGTAGGAAGAGACGAGAAGATGCGCATGAAATTATTCATGAGACGCCTCACCGGAGATTCTTTGTCTTGGTAAATCAGCCAAGACCCTAAGAAGTATTCCGACTGGGTAGGCAAGGCCTCAAGTTTCATGGACCGGTTTAGGTTCAACACAGAGAATGATCCAGGCGTATTTTATATCCAGAACCTCAAGAACAATCCCACCGAAACTTTTCACGAGTATGCCACTCACTGGAGATCTGAAGCAGCCAAGGTCAGTCCTGCCCTAAATGAAGAACAAATGAACAAATTCTTCGTCCGGGCATAGGACCCGTAGTATTATGACAGACTGATGGTAATTGAAAACCACAAATTCTCTGACATCATCAAGCCAGGAGAGAGAATTGAAGAAGGGATTAAGAGCGGAATGGTTACTAATTTCGAAGCACTACAAGCCACCAACAAAGCCTTGAAGTCTTGTGGTATATCCAAGAAGAAAGATACAGGGACGGTAATGGTTGCACAGGGGCCCAAATCCCCGTTGGTATACCGAACTTCCCCACTCACATACCAAGCACCCCCACCTATATATCAGCCAATACCTTCGCCAACATACCAACCGTCACCCCCACCTGCTTATCAACCCACGTCTCCTAGATATTCCCAACCATCCACCGTTTATCATACATACAACTCTCAACCCTCTCACTTCCAGTCACCCCATGATCGCTAAAATTTCCCAAGACCTCGACCAATTTTGACTGCAGGCTGCCCAAGCAATATACTGCCATTGCTGAACCTATTGACCAGCTGTACCAAAGATTAAAAGCTGCTGGCTATGTTACTCCTATCCGTGCTGCAACCCCTGAAAATCCATCCCAATGGGTCAACCCAATAAAACCTGTGCATACCATTCCGGTATGAAGGGGCATACAATTGATGAATACCGTTCACTGAAGGATAAAATCCAGTTTCTGATTGATAATAAGGTCATCCAAGCAAAGGAAGCTACTCCCAATATTCGCAACAATCCGCTCCCAGACCATAGGGGTGGAGGCATCAACATGATAGAGATAGAGGAAGAATGGGACCCAGAGGGATCGATCGGATTGATCAAAGAAGGTGATGACCCAAAGAAGCCAGCGGTCACGCTCAATCCCATCATATTCCATATTCATCCGTCAGGACATGTTGAGGTAGCTGCATCAGTCCCATTCAAGTTTTAAGTGGAACCACCTGCGGATGCACCTGTGCCATTTGAGGTTGAGGTAATGCCACCTGCCACGACACCTGTCCCATTTGAAGTGAAGATATATGCACCAATTACAGTGACTGTGTCAACCCCACCACTTTTCAACACTAATGCCGTACCTTGGAACTACGTGGCTGAAGCAAGAAGGAAAGGTAAGGTCAAGATGGAAGAAGCCGATGCCGTACAGGGGATGACCACGACCGGCAGGGTCTATACACCTGAACACTTGGAAGACTCTAGCAAACATGCTTCCAATAGGCCACCTATCTATGAAACATGTCCAGATGATCTTTGGAGAAAGGTGCAAGCCAAAGAATATTCATTCATAGATCAGTTGAACAAGACTCCAACCCAAATATCCATCATGTCATTGCTGCAGAACTCGAAAGCGCACATGAATGCTTTGATGAGAGTGTTGAACGAAACATATATGCCTAATAACAACACCAGTGGAGAAATGTCCAACATGGTAGGACAGGTGCTGGAAAGTCACAAGATCACTTTCCACGAGGATGAGCTGCTATCTGAAGGGCTAAGTCACAACAAGGCGCTGCACATCACTGTGCAATGTGAAGATTATTTCATTACCAGGGTTTCAATCGATGGAGGATCCAACCTCAACATTTTCCCATTGACAACACTCAAAAGGTTGGGCAAAGGATTGTACAAGATTAGAGAAGGGTCCATGAATGTGAAGGCTTTCGACGGTTCTCAAAGGGACACCATTGGAGAAATTAGTCTTTGTCTACAGATGGGACCTAAATGGTTCGAGGTTGAATTTCAGGTGATAGATGTATCCGCGTCATATAGCCTGTTATTGGGACGACCATGGATACATGCCACTGGGGCTGTGGCATCAACATTGCATCAGGTGGTGAAATTTTAATGGAATCGCTAGGAAGTAATCATCCACGGAGATGGAAGCAAACCTATCTATAGTCGCCAGACCATCCCGGTGGTTGAAAGTAGAAGAAGGCTGGGTGGAGAAACCTATCACCACATCGAGCGGGTCAACGCAATACACAAGGACAAGTGGTGGGATAGTAAGATCGAAAGCATATTGAACTGGAGCGGGTACGATCCTGGCAAAGGGCTCGGTAAGAATCTTCACGGGATTTCCAAACCGATACAGCTGAAGCACCATGGCACCACTTTTGGACTGGGATACAAATACACTTGGCATGAGTACGAAGACTGGTCGCCACCATGGCGCAGTCCCTACAATCTATTGGAATAGCCTATACCATATTTGGAGTAGACTTTCCAGCAGGCTGACATCATGTGGGGGTCAGAAGAAGAAGAAACTCTAGCAGATTTAAAGAATCTATTCCTGGAAGATGAAGACATGGACTGTTGTGTTATTGTTGAGGAGGAGGAAGAGAAGGCCCTACCATCCAAGCTGTGAGAAAGGGATCATTCCTCAAGAATTGAACCGTCAAACCATCCAGGGCGACGAGTCCCGGGGTAGCAAGGCTGAACAACGTTATTTACTTCATTTTTGCTAACGATTTCCTTTTCGCATTTTTTGTTTTCCAATAAAATCCCGATGTTCCAAAACGTTTGTTTAAATTATCAAAATCGCTTTTTACATTTCAATGAATCAGTATTTATTTATTATCATTTTTCTCTCATTACTTTTATCAATACAACATTACTATTTCCTGTCTTGATGAACCGATGACTGTGACATCCAATGGGACAACACAATAAAAGGACAACGATTTAGAAGAATAGGATGTCATACCCGATGAAATTGTCATAGAAGTCGAGGATTTCGAGAACAGATCTAAGTCCAACCTGGACGAAACTGAGGTGGTCAACCTGGGAGATTCAGAGACTATCAAAGAAACTTGCATCAGCATCCATTTGTCTCCATCAGAGAAAGAGGAATACACCCAATTCTTGAAAGAGTATGAAGACATATTTGCATGGTCGTACGACGACATGACTGGTCTAAGTACATCCATTGTGGCTCACAAGTTGCCGACCAATCCAATGTGCTCGCCGGTAAAACAGAAGCTCAGAAAGTTCAAGCCTAATATAAGTCATAAAATCAAAGAGGAAGTTACCAAGCAAATCAACGCCAAGGTCCTCAGGGTAGTTGAATATCCAACATAGTTAGCTAACATCGTGCCAGTGCCCAAGAAAGACAAAGAAGTTAGGGTTTGTGTCGACTATCGGGATCTCAACCGGGCAAGTCCAAAGGATGATTTCTCCCTTCCAAACATACACATCCTGATTGATAATTGTGCAAAGCATGAACTTCAGTCGTTCGTGGATTGTTTTGCCGGATACCATCAGATTTGGATGGATGAAGAAAATGCTGAGAAAATGGCTTTCATCACACCATGGGGAGACTACTGTTATAAAATGATGCCATTCGGCTTAAGGAATGCTGGGGCCACTGATATGAGGGCTATGGCCACTATCTTCCATGACATGATACATAAAGAGATCAAGGTATATATGGACGACGTCATTATCAAGTCCAAGAAAGCCACCGACCATATAGCAGGTCTGGGGAGGTTCTTCAACAGGTTGCGGAAATACAACCTGAAATTAAACCCTGCGAAATGTGCATTCGGGTGTTCCTACCGGAAAACTGCTTGGGTTCATCGTCAGCCGCCGAGAAATAGAACTGGATTCGTCAAAAGTCAAAGACATCCAAGAATTACCACCGCCAAAGAACAAGAAAGATGTGATGAGTTTCTTGGGGCGCCTTAACTACATCAGCCGGTTCATAGCCCAGTCCACGGTCATATGTGAACCTATTTTCAAGATGTTAAAGAAGGATGCTGAAACTAAATGGACCGAGGATTGTCAAAAACTTTCGACAGAATCAAGGAATACTTGTCAACGCCACCAATTTTGGTCCTGCCAGAGCCAGGTAGACCCTTGCTACTCTACCTTGCAGTATTAGATGGAGCTTTCGGCTGCATTCTGGGGCAGAACGACGAGACATGAAGAAAGGAACATGCTATCTATTATTTGAGTAAGGCGTTCACTCCATACGAGGCACAATAGTCTCTACTGGAGCGTACCTACTGTGCTCTAACCTGGGTAGCCTAGAAGCTGAGGCACTACTTCTATGCCTACACGACATATCTCATATCAAGGATGGATCCCTTGAAGTACATCTTTCAGAAGCTCATGCCCACTGGCAATCTGGCCATGTGGAAAATCCTGTTAAGTGAATTCGACATCGTGTATGTGACTCAGAAAGCGGTCAAGAGACAAGCATTGGCTGATCATCTTGCCGAGAACCCTGTGGGAGGAGAATACGAACCTCTGAAAACATATTTTCCTGATGAGGAAGTATTGTTCATAGGAGAAGACATTGCTGAATCGTATGACAGCTGGAGAATGTTCTTCGACGGAGGAGCCAATTTCAAAGGGGTCGGTATTGAAGTAGTTTTGGTGTCGGAGACTGGCCAACATTATCCCGTATCTGATAAACTCATATTCCTCTACACCAACAATATGGCAGAGTATGAATCCTGCATCCTAGGTCTCAACATGGCCATTGACATGAATATTCAAGAGCTGCTAGTAATTGGTGATTCACACATGCTAATACACCAAGTACAAGGATAATGGGCTACCAAGAATTCCAAGTTACTGCCGTATCTGCACCACGTGTAGGAATTGAGAAAGAGGTTCACAAAGACAGAATTTTGGCACGTCCCCAAAATTCAGAACGAGTTTGCCGATGCACTGGCCACCCTATCATCCATGATACAACATCCAGATAAGAACTTTAATGATCCTATTCCAGTAAAGATCCATAGCCAGCTGGCATATTTTTCCCATGTTGAAGAAGAAGCGGAGAGAAAACCATGGTTCCATGATATCAAGGAGTATTTGTCAAAGGGAGAGTACCCAGAGCTTGCGAATCATACTCAGAAACACACGCTTTGGAGATTGTCCAACAGTTTCTTTCACAGCGGAGGAACCCTGTACAAGAGAACTCCCGATTTGGGATTATTGAGATGTGTCGATGCAAAAGAAGCCTCCAGACTACTTGAAATGCTGGAACTTGCGGCCCGCATATGAATGGTTTTGTCTTGGCCAAGAAGATACTCATAGCCGGTTACTTCTGGATGACCATGGAAACGGACTGCATCCAGTATGTCCGGAAATGCTATCGATGTCAGGTACATGCAGATATGATAAAGGTACCCCCAAATGCGCTCAATGCAACAAGCTCGCCTTGTCCATTCGTCGCCTGGGGAATGGACGTTATTGGACCGATCGAGCCTACAGCCTCAAATGGACACAAGTTCATCTTAGTAGCTATTGATTACTTTACCAAATGGGTCGAAGCAGCATCTTACAAAATAGTGACTAAGAAAGTTATGGCAAACTTTGTCCGCAACCATATTGTTTGTCGGTTTGGAGTTCCAGAATCAATCATCACCGACAACGGCTCGAATCTAAACAATGATCTAATGAAAGCAATGTGCGAGACTTTCAAAATCAAGCACAAGAATTCCACAGCCTATAGACCTCAGATGAATGGAGTTGTAGAAGCCGCCAACAAGAACATCAAGAAGATATTGAGAAAGATGATAGCAAAACACAGACAGTGGCACGAAAAGCTATCATTTGCTATACTGGGATACCGCACCATAGTCCGCACATCAACTGGGGCAACTCCTTAACTTGTTGGTTTATGGTACGGAAGCTGTTATTCCTGTTGAAGTGGAAATTCCTTCCTTAAGAATCATACAAGAAGCGGAGCTCAGTGATGCAGAATGGATAAAAAGTTGTTATGATCAGTTAGCCCTCATAGACGGGAAAATGATGAATGCAATTTGTCACAGACAACTTTATCAGAGTAGAATGACCAGAGCCTTCAGCAAAAAAGTCAAGCCAAGACAGTTCACACTGGGGCAACTGGAGTTAAATAAGATCTTTCCACATCAATATGTGGCCAAAGAGAAATTCTCTCCCAACTGGAAAGGTCTGTATATGGTTCATCGAGTACTGACGGGAGGAGCTCTCATGCTTGCAGAAATGGACGGAGAAGTCTGGCCAAAACCAATCAATTCCGATGCAGTCAAGCGCTACTATGTGTAACTCTTTATGCTTTCTTAAATGATGTAAACTGAATTGCGCCCGACTTGATTCCTGTTTAATAAGGGATACGTAGACAAGCCTATGGGTTCAGTCACAATTCAATAAAAATCTCATTCCCCCCGCCCCTTCAATTGGAAACTGGGGCAGAATTTTGAGGAGGTCCCTCAAAATTCTGAAGCAAGTTCAACCGACCGTAGCATGCGCAACAGTTAGAAACGTCAACCCTTCTAACTGGGGCAGAATTTTGAGGACCCTAAAAATTCCGTAACATGAGAGGTTTCAATGTCTTTAACCGTGTCACAATCGTCGGTTTATCTTATTTCTTAAAATATATTTCATACTATGTCTTTGCAAAATCATGCATGCTTGCTTTCAAAATAGCTCTGTTTCGCAAACGCTACCCCGATAACTTGAACAGGATCATCAGACCAAGCAGAACGAGTCAAGCAAAGCCAGCGGGGATACGAAAAGACCTTCCCCATCTACAAAACTCACGATTTTTCTTTGGATGCAGGAACAAAGGATAAACACGCTTCAAAGTCACAATTCTCAAAACAGGTTCAATTACCGAAATTTTCTATTAGCACGAAGAACGAACATGCTCCGTAGTCACAATTCTCACAACAATCGCAATATCAAAATCTGCTACCAGCTAAGAAATTCTACTATCATCTGCTATTTACTCTTCTGCATAAGCCTAATCGCCGCCTCCATCTTGCATGAGTTTAAGCTCTACATCCACTTGCATAAGGCTAAACTCTGCCTTCCCCTTGCATAAGGCTAATCGCTGCCTTCCCCTGCATGAGACTAAGCTCTGTATCCACCTACATAAGGTTAAACTCTGCCTTCCCCTTGCATAAGGCTAATCGCTGCCTTCCCCTGCATGAGACTAAGATCTGTCTCCACCTACATAAGGATAAGCTCTTCCTTCCCCTTGCATAAGGCTAATTGCTGCCTTCCCCTGCATGAGCCTAAGCTCTGTCTCCATCTGCATAAGGCTAATCTTTGCCTTCATTTGCATGAAACTAAGCTCTGTCTCCATACTTGCATGAGGCTAAGCTCTGCCTCCAATTTACTTTTTCACCGAGACTACGTGTTGTCTCTCAAGCATTATTTACTTTGCTTCTCTTTCGGGCTAAGCTCTTCCCCCCAATTCGCAAGACTAAGCCTTGTCTTGTTGACATCATATTATTGCATCTCATGGGCTAAAATATCGCCAAATTGTCCAAAGGCGTCATAGTCTAACGACATCATCCTCATAGCCGGAAGACACCATGTCATGGCCTGAGGATCTCTCTCAATTTGCATATCATTATTCAAAGGCGTCATAGTTCGGAGGCACCATCGTCATGGCCCGAGAACATCATTTCATGGCCTGCAAATCTCTCATCAAACGATTCATGTCCCAGGATATCATGGTCTAAGGACGTCATTCCTAACTGTCCAAAGACGACTTTCATAGTCCAACGGGAACCTGCATCATGTTTAAATTTATGCACAATATATGCTTGTAGTATTATTATTTGCAGGTAACCCGGTGAGTAACGGCTATCCTAGCAGGAGCGATCCCGCTCCATTTCTTCCAACCATATCAAACATAACCTCTCCCGTGAACCGTTCATTCGCCCATCCCTAGATATTGCATCCGTTCTTGTAATGACTTCACCGGTGAATCCGGAAATACATACGACCTGATTTCTATAAAACCAGGGATATGTAGGCAGCTCAAAAGCCAGGGTATGGCCTAAGTCTCTCAAACCGTTTCACTTGGTCAAAATTGGCCATCATATCATTACCCGACAACTCTTTCATCTTTTCCGGGTAAAGAGGGACAACTGTTGATACCCATTTTTTCCCAAAATATTTTTAAAATTTCATACATACCTTCAAAATCATGCATTAGTAGCAATTGATATTTTTCCATAATTTTTGTACATTTTTATTAATTTGTCCAGTATTTTATTTCCAATAAATAATTACAATATTGCATCACAAATTATTTCAAAAATATTTCTTGATTTAATTTGTTATTTATGGCCCTAGTAAGACCAAATTATTCCATAAATAACCAAATTGGTACCTTTAGGCTATAATTGCAATAACTTTGCAACTATAGCCCATGCATATAATATTGTACTATTTCTTACTAGAAATTAGTCCTTTATATTTTTAAATACCAAATAATCATTTTAAAGTTATTTCTATGCATAGATTCATTTTTATAATTAGTAATTATTTTATAAAATTATTTTAATTAAGTTATCTTGGTATTTAACAAATATCCAATTTTAAATTCAAATACAACCTATTAAAATCAGCCCAAATACCTTAATTAAACCAGCCCAAGCGCCCAAGCCCAAAAGCTAAACACTACCCGACCCATTGCTAGTTAGATATTGGCCGTTGATCAATTTTGATCAACGGCCCGAATTGAATCTTACCTTAATTAACCTAAACGGACTACCCCCCTAACCCTTCATTCTCTCATTCTCTCCGCCGTCACACTCTCCCATTCTCTCTCAAGCTCCCTCTGCCCTAACTTAGCTTCCCCTCGCTGACTGCCCTCGCCGATAACAATGGTGGTTCTCTACCACCCCTAGCCTCTATGGATCCTCCCATGCCCGATTTCTTGTTGTCTCGAGGTCCTCAAGGGACCAGTGGCCGTCCACATCCCTCCCCTGAGTCTGTGCTTACCATTCTCAGGCCGCCATGGCTCGATTGAGTAAGATCTTTCTTTTTCCGGCTAGATCTATGGTTTTTAAGCCGGAATCTCTCTACCTCAGGGTTATTCTTATTTGAAACCCTATTTTTATATCTTAAATCGTTAGATCTGTAGCAGATCTAAGAGTATTCTGAGTTATTTTACTGTTTTCCATGAGAACTTTCTGATCTTTTCAAAACGTCTCTTCGTCTCCATAACTAGGGTTTCTTAACCCCCCTTTTCAAAACGACTTTTCCTATGATTTTAAGTGTTATTCTATAATATTTACTATGTTTAAACGGTTTATTTAGGTTTTCCCTTTAACCTGATTAACTGTGCTAAAACTCCTAATTTCTTGGCTTAGTTCTGGATTCTGAGTCTGTCTACGCTGATTTGTTCGTTTGATTTGTATGCATGTCTTTTTCTCATGAATATTTCTCAATTTCCATGATTTCTACCCCGTTATGCTCATTAGGTTTTTTGATTTTGCTTCTCCCTGCCTATACTATGTTTATTCCAGAAGTTTGTAGTAGTTTCCTTTAATCAGTGCTATTTTGTTTGAATCCCTAATTTCCTGTAGTTGAATCCCTAATTTCCTGTAATTGAAACCCTTTACCGATTTCCTCTGATTGATGCCCTTTACTGATTGCCGACTTCTAAATTATTTTCTTGCCTTAATTAAGTGGTTGACTATACTGTTAATTGATTCTTATGTTATTTCCTTAATTAGAACCTTATGTACCTAGCCTTAATCGCCTACTCTATACCTGTACTGTGTTTGAACTATTTTCTTAGCTATATTTCAGCCATATATGATCGTCTTCCTTATTTGTTACCTGTCTTTTACCGTTTGAAGTTAACTCCCTTAATTGAAGGAGTACTTGCACCGATTTTTACTCTAATTGATTCTGAGTTCTTTAATTACTGAACAATTTTGACTCTTACCTTATTTACCTAGCTTTCAAACTGCTATATATATGCTCTCTTCTACTCTCATTAGACACACGAACTCACTGGTTCAAAAATTCTCTCTCACACTTAAAAACTTTCTGCTATTTCTTGCTACTTGCTTCTTCAATTGAATTAGCCGGCTGCAACCAAGGCTAATTATTGCACTCTACTGCCCTATACTTAGTATTTGCTCTCTTTAACTGGTACATTCTGATTTAAATCCAAGTTCCAAACTCATTGTGTTTACCTTTTGCTTTAGTTTACTAATCATCAGTCTACTTCTGTCTATTGTTTAGCTTTTCAAACATGTAACTAACCTGTTTACATTACTGCTTCACTTAGCATATTAGTTCTACCCTAATTCAACTTAGGATCATCATGTTTATGAAGTTGTTTAATCCCTTTATAGCATGTCCCATCCCGACTATGCTCTATTTATGTTTGTCTGGTTTCTAGTATGAACCTTTCTTTGCAAAGCAATTTTGTTACCTTAAGTTGTCTGATTCTATGTTTAACTCTGTCCTCAGCTGTTTGTTCTGGAATTCATACTGTGTTGGTACCATTAGCTATCCCCTAATCCCGTAAACCCCTACAAAACCTCTATGTTTGTGCTTGTTATATGTTCACTGTGCATGCCCTATGTGTCCCCAGTTCACTCAACTGAGTTCTTTTTCAATATTGTTTTCATATTAAAACCTTTTCAAAACTATGTCAAGCACTCTCACTCTACTCTTAGGTCCTTAGGTTCTGCCCCTCCAGTGTGTGGCTGCCTTGGGATTCCTATGAGATCCCTCTGAACTCTGATGCACTGGGGCTGGCTCTTCCATACTGCGCTTACTCAATTCTAGTTATGAAATTCTTGTGTGAGCACTGCCCGGGATCCTTGAGGTCCTTAGGGAACTCTGACACACCCGGACATGAGAAAGGCTATGAAACTCTGTCTGTTGAGGTTATGAACATCTGGTATCCTCAGGGTACATTTGGGCCTGCTTCAGGCTCCCTATAGTTTAACTTCTTTTCTATCTATTTATGTAATTCATTCAGCTATTTGTTTTTAATAATTATTGTAAACAGATATTGTGGATGGCTAGTGAAATGGGGAGGGTAGCTGTATAGTTCTTTTAATATCATTGGGTAGAAATCATGTTTTAAGCTTTACATTATTTATATCTGCATTAGAATCCATGTTTAGGACCAACATATTCATTCAAATCATGCCAACATGCACTAGATATCATGTTCCTAGGATTTCATGTCTACTATTTCAACATCTCATCCATGCTTTATGTTTATCACTTAGAAATCCTACTCCTAGGACAATAAACAATGTTAACATAAAAGCTGTTACTCTTGTGCGTTCAAAAAAATCATGTTTCAGTCATTTTGTAACTCTTTTGTGCATTTAGAAATCATGCCTTAGGAATTCTGTTAATTTAAGGATCATTGACATAAACCTGTCGTTTCTGTTCATTTAGAAATCATGTATTAGGCACTCTGTTTGCATTTGCTTAACCACGCCTAGTTTAAACTACTGATTCATGAAAAGGTATAGCACAATCTCACATATGATTATCCTGTTTTAAATAAAACTGACAACCATCCCTGCATTTTCGTAACACATGGAACAACATGTTTTTAGGTAAAACAACTTCTGAACTGTCTAAAGGTTAACATGCTTAAAAATCAGCAGGTGAACAGATTAGGCCCCTGCTTTTATGTTTATAAAAATAAAGCTACATATTTTTGTGCATTTACATTCACTTGATATCCTGTCTAATAAAACTGCCTCTTGTTTGTGTTTGAGACGTGCTGATTATGTGCATTACTTGTGGAGATAAATCTGGGCCTCATAACTGCTTTCCTGCATTTATCTGATCAGTCCTATTTGTTCTTGCATGTCGCCTAGAATTTTATCCTTTTAAAACCTTAGGGGTCTTTCTAGAACTACCTATACTTATAGGTCCTAAATTCCTCTAGGACCATTAAGAAGGGGCGGGTAACAACATGCATAGAGATCGCTAAATAAATTCGCTTAATAACCACTGAGGGGTGGGGTAAAGGGAAGATATGTATATGATGACCGATGCGCTAATGACACGTGTAGCCCCTCACTAAGGAGTGATTATCGAGCATTGCATTGATGTGATCCTATAGGATAAACAACTTAGGACTCCCCTATCCCATACATATGTGTGCTTAAACTGCAAATTTTTTCAAAACCATTACTTGTTTCCATGTGTATACTTTGACTGTTTATTTGCTACTTGCTTAAATTGACAAAGTTTATTTGGCTGGGAACCACACTTGTGGACTTTGGGGGGTGACTAACACCTTCCCCTTGGAGTAATTTCAAGCCCTTACCCAATATCTGGTTATTCAATTAGTGTTATCGTAACCCTTAATAGGTGCCCTAGCGCACCTTAATTCGTTAGGTGGCGACTCTTCAAATCCTTATATCCCTTATCCCAAAAGGAAATGAGTTGTACCAATAGTGTCAAGAACCCTGACCGATCTGAAAGGAGAGGAGAGAGGGGGCGCGACAATTAGAAGCTGTGGTAAATTCTGTAGAGCTTATGACTTGTACTACCGGGTTTTGTGAATATGTATTGTAGAAAGAATTTTTCATTTCGGAAAAAATATTTGATTTTTGTTTATTATTGTTGTTATTCCATGAGTATTAGGCTTACCTAGTCCTTAAGACTAGGTGCCATCACGATACCCAACGGAGGGAAATTTGGGTCGTGACAGTTACCCCGATCGTAAGGTTCGGGATGTGGCATTCATGGTTGGAGAGAGAGTATTACTTCAGGTATCGCCCATGAAGGGTGTCATGAGATTTGGGAAGAAGGGTAAGTTGAGACCTAGGTATATCGGGTCATTTGAGATTCTTGATAGAGTGGGGGAGGTAGATTATAGACTTGCGTTGCCTCCAGGTTTATCCTCCGTTCATCCGATATTTCATGTATCTATGCTCCGGAAATATCATGGTGACCCGTCCCGCATGTTAGATTCAACTCTGTCCAATTGGACAAAGATTTGACTTATGAGGAGGAGCCGGTAACCATTCTAGACCGGCAGGTTCGTCAGTTGAGATTAAAGAGTTATCCTTCAGTTCGAGTGTAGTGGAGGGTTCATCCTGTTGAGGCAGCTACTTGGGAGTCCGAGTCGTACATTCAGAGTAGATAATTTTCTATGTCCGTTCGAGGACAAACGTTTGTTTTAGAGGTGGAGATTGTGATGACCCAAAGGGTCATCTTATAAATTAAGACTCCGTTCCAGGCTCATTAGCCTTAAAAAAGATTAATTTTATTTACCTCGATTTACGTGAACAGTCCAGGCGTGAAACCAGAAAGCTTCTATGTGAAAATATGAAAAATAATAAATTTTGGAATTTAGTTTTAGTTGACTTGCTTCAAAATTTTTAGTGAATGGACTCGGATCTGTTTACAGACGATCCCGGGAGGTCCGCAGTAAAATATGGGACTTGGGCGTATGCCCCGAATTGGAATCTGAGTTCCCTAGCCTTAGAAATCAATTTTTAAAGAAAATTTTTTGCTGGAATTTTAATGAAATGAAGAAATGAATTAATATTTGAAACCATGATATCTGGCCCGTATTTTTGTTCCGAAGCCCGATAGAGATTGTTATAGTATTTAAGTACTATCTGTGAAATTTGGTGAGAATCGAAGTTGATTTGACATGATTTGGACGTCCCGTTGAGAAATAGTGAAATTTGAGTGTTCTTGAGAAAAATGATGAGCTTTGAGTTTAAACTCATAGTTTTAGATGTTATTTTCATGATTTGATCGTACGAGCAAGTTCGTATGATATTTTTAGACTTGCGTGCATGTTTGGTTTGGAGCCCCGAGGGCTCGGGTGAGTTTTGGGTAGGCTACGGGATGTTTTACACTTAAGAAATTTTGTTTTCATGACTGTTTCTGGTGCGCATGTAAATTGTTCTTCGCGTTCGCGTTGCTTCACTCGCGAACGCGCAGAGTAAAGTGCACTGGGGCCATTTTTGTTCTCTGCGAACACGGAGCTCAGGACACGAACGCGGAGCATAGGTGGGCTAAAGCTTCGCGAACGCGTCCAGGCCACCCGAAGACACTGTGTAAACGAGACTTGGAGGAGGGTAGTTTCCTTTCTCTATGCAAACGCGGCCAGCTGGTCGCGAACGCGAAGGCCATTGGGCCTAACCCATCGCGAATGCGGCAGGCCCATCGCAAACGCGATGAAGGCCTGCTCAGTCATATAAAAACAGTTTTAAAATTCGGACATAACCTATTTTCACCTATTTTCGAACTACAAAGACCTAGAGTTGATTTTCTTCGCACAAATTCATCCCCAATGTGTTGGTAAACAATCCTAAACTCTTCTCTTTCAATTACCCAATGTTTTTCATCACTTTTCAATCGAAAATCAAGAGTTTTCATGGTAAAAATTGAGGGTTTGGGTAGAATTAGGAAACTTTGTAAAAATAAAATTTTGACCTCAAATTGGGGTTAGATTTCGAAACTAATTGCATATTCGGGCTCGGGGGTGAATGGGTAAACGTAATTTGGTCTGAATCCCGAGTTTGGACCAAGCGGGCCCGGGGTCGGTTTTTAACTTTATTGAGAAAACTTAGGAAAATCATAAATTTTCAGTAAAGTTACTTCCTTTAGCCTTAATTAATGATATCAAGCTAATTATTATTAGATTCGAGTGTGTTGGAAGTGAATTCGAAAGGAAAAGCGCTAATTGAGCAGTGAGTGGCCTGCGAATTTCAGTAAGTGCTTGGTTTAACCTCTACTTGAGGGAATAGGAATCCCCAACTTAATTGCTATGTGAAATTTCATGTGTGTGGTGTATAGGTGAGGTGATGAGTATCTATGCGCCCCCAAATTATTTGCTTAACATGATCCCTTTCCCCGTTTCCAATTATTTGCTTCCGGGCTTAATTGTTTCATGATCATTGATTTTTATATGTCGATTTGGATTCGTTAACTTATTTTTAAGTATTGATTCAAGTATTTTGGAAGTGTTGGATGCTCTCTTGGTTTTGTTATGTTACATAAGGATTGAGCTGGATGTCAGTGTTACGATATGTATATAATTTTCGATTGGTTTCGTTGTGAAATGATAATTGATGAAGTTTATGAGTTTTACAGTTTTTGTTTACAACTGTTGATACAAAAATGTTGTGAAAGGCTTGGCCTGAATTGTGAAAGTTTTCATAAATAAACTGATATGATATGTCTGGTGGGAGCGGGTTGCACGCCGCAACAAGGAGTGATAAGGGTGGATAGGTGGGAACGGGTTGCACACCACAACAGGAGAAATAAGGGTGATATATATATAGGGAGGAGCAATAAGGGTGGACATGTGGGAGCGGGTTGCGCGCCGCAACAAGAGACGATAAGGGAGAATATTTATGTTTTAATGATTTTCAAAAAAAAAAAAAGGATTTGGAAAACTCTGGTTTTATTAAAAAGGTTTTCATACTCTGATTTTTACTGTGATGTAAATCAAAACTTGGAAAATTTGAGGAGTTGATTACAGCTGATATTTGAAAAGAATTATCCGAGTTGTTTTTATTTACTGTTTCAAGTTACTGGTTATTTAATTTTTTATTATTATTATTATTATTATTATTATTTCTTTCTTGCTTTATTATATATTGTTCACATGTTATATTGTTAATGCCCCGGTGTAGCCTCGTCACCACTTCGTCGAGGTTAGGCTCTTCACTTACTCAGTACATGGGGTCGGTTGTACTGATACTACACTCTGCACTCTTTTGTGCAGATCCAGGTACCTACCATAGTTAGGGGATTTTAGTAGCTGCGCATTTTCATTGGAGACAAGAGGTAGATCTGCTGGCGTTCGCAGACTCCTGAAGTCTTCTCTACACTATTTAATTGCTGGTTTATTTCATTCAAAACAGACATATATACTTATTTCAGCCCATTATTTGTAGTATTCTTAGTAGTTCGTGAATTGTGACACCAGGACCTAGGTAGGCTTATGGTTATATATATTTAGTTCGAGGTTCAGATTTTTATTCGGTTATTATTATTATTCATGGAGTTACTTATTGGGAAATATTAGATTCAATTTATCTTTAAAATTGTTCTGTTATGTATAGGTAAATTTTAAGAGAAAATGGATAAATAAATTTCTAACATTGGCTTGCCTAGCAAGTATTGTGTTAGGCGTCATCATGATCCCGTGGATTGGGAATTTGGGTCGTGACAAACAAATGCACGCAGTTCAAATTTCATTAATTTAGGAACCTATAGGCAAGATATCTATATTGGCATAAACAGAATGTAAGAAACCAGTTTATTAAAACGAGCATTGGGACCTACTGGCTTGCCTATTGATTTTATTAAGCTTTGAATCTGGGCACATTTCAGGCAGCAAGATGTCACACTTTTAGGCGCAAAATTCTTAGAAACCCTACAGGTTTGCCTAAGTGATAACCTGAGCAGAATCCTATAGGCATGACATCTACAACTATTACTTATAAACATATAATGTGGTTTCTAAGCAAATTGCTCATAAAGACAAGTTTTATCTTTTTAAATCCTATAAGCATGCTTCCTAATTTGCAGAATTAATTAACTCCTATAGGCATGATTTCTAAGTGTTGAAACTGATTTGTTTATTTCCTATAGACATGGCATCTAAATTGAAGAAACTGATTTTTATATTTGCTATAGGCATGATATCTAAATTGAAACTGATTTTAAATCCCTATAGGCATGAATTCTATTAATCACATGTGGGCAGAATTTTAGGCAAGTTACCCGGAAAGTTTATTAATTCATACAAATATGATCCTATATACATGATTACTAATGCACGTTGAGATTGGAAATATGTGTAGATCCTATGAACATGGATTCTAATGCAGAATTAACAAAAGACCTATAGGCAGTGTCTCTAATATGAAAAAAATATGAAGATTCAGAGTCACAAATAGTCAGAAAAACATCCAATAGGCAGGATCTCTAAATGAACAGTAACATGCACATAAGGAACCAACACAATAGACCTATAGGCAGGATTTCTGCCCGAGTTTTTTTAGCAAAGATATATAAACCCCCCAGCTTTTACTAATAACACCAGATCTATTTATTATATAGACTATTACATTATTACAACCCAATAATGAATAAATTACACAGTAAAATTCATTATACTATAGGGAGCCTTCATAGGACCAATATTAACCTTGAAACCAGGCCTTCAAGCAAAGCAAGTCTAAAGTATATAGGTAGTCCATCCATGGCACATAGAATTAGGTTCCTAGTGCGTCAAAGTTCCCAAGGGCCTCAGGGACCCCGAGCAATGCTCACACCAGGACCAAACTTAAAGAAACAGTTCATACAAGATTGGAATACCAGCCCCAATGTGTCAGAGTTCGGAGGAGTCTCAAGGACCCTAGGCGGTACTTACACTGGGGGTGGTAGGAACCTAGATAACTAAGAGTAGAAGTTTGAAAACCAGTAAATAGGGGGTAAGGGGGACAGTTTGGAAAACTGTGCATACAGAATAGTAACAGAACTGCACCAAAGAATAAACAAGACTCATGTTCAGCATATAGTTCAAACAAGTTTGCATTTTTGATTAGGCTAGATGTTAATATTAAACAACCATGGCTTAAGCACAAAAATAATTAGTAAACAAATAGGGCACATGAATTAGCCACACATTGATCACATATTTCTAGCAAAGTTCAGAACAGGGAACTGAATTAGGAAGAGTTTCATATTATTAAAGATAACTTAGCTTAATAGTATCACTGAGTGGAATCATGTATTCACATAGCAAACAAAATCATGTTAAAGTTGAAATAGACTAGTTGAATAAAGCATATAAAAAAATAATAAAATACTAGGAGTTAAGGCATACCAGTCGAGAAAAAAGCAAACATGAATGCAATAGAACCTAAAATTCCAGAGAATCTGGCCTTGGCTTCCAGCCGGCCGACCAGTACAGAAATTAGAGCGGTAGGACAAAAAGAGAACATAAGTTTCTTGGAGGAATATAAAGCTTGAGAGTTGTAAAAATTGTTCAGAAAGGGGTTGTCAAGCGTGTTGAAATCAGAACAAAGAAAGGATTTTTATAGCATAAAAATGGAGTAAAACAAGTAATGAACCAATCACACACGAATAAGGCATGAAAATTAATTAATCAATCAATTAAGGTCAACATGAATCAATTAACATGACAGAAATGAGTAATCACCGCTTAATTTAAGGAAAATCTCACACGGAGTTAATCAGTAGCTAAGAATAAGGTTAAACAAGGCAAGAACTAATTTCAAAACCAATTAGGAGTTAGAACACAAAATCAGCCAGTAGTACGGGTACATAAATAAGGTAAGAACAAGTAAAAGTCTTAATAAGGAAATACGGGTACTAAATTCAAATCCTAATTTAGGTAAGTAAGTCAATTAACACTTTAATTGGTAGAGTTAAAGGTAAACAGGCAAAACAGTAGAATAAATAGCCAAATAATCGAAACTCTAGGAACTACAAAGACAGATAAATGGAGCTTAATCAAAAATCAGTCGAAAAAGTAAATAAAAAGAATTAGAGATGAAAACATGTAAATGTTTAAAATCTTTTTTCGTAGAAATCCATCAGAACCAAAACCCTAGCTTTTAGGGTAAGTGAAATCGGTCGACAATAATGGTAAAACAGAAAATTTTAGGGGAGAAGTAACAAATACACACAAAATCGCTTCAGATCTAGAGAGATCTAAACGGATTCAACCAGAAAAATAGCCAGGTTCATGAAAATAAATAGAAGCGAACCAAATCTGGTTTGAACTGGAGATTTGAAACCCTAAAAATATGAGATGTTCATACTAACAGATATCAGAGTGAACATAGACAAAATAATTAAGAAATGATAGCCTTTGAACCAGATTTGGTTCGAGCCTCTGAGATTCACATCAAGCTACATGAAAATCATACAACCAGTGAGGGATGAGGCCAGATAAGGCAGAGGATCAAAGGAAAACCCCATGAATCAAGAGGGGATTTGTGACTGTGGGCTAGGGTTAGAGGATGTGAGAGAGAAGAGATGAGAGAAGGGATTCAAAGGCGGCGGGTTCGTGAAAAATGGGGTAGAGTTAGGATTAGGGGTGTAATTAAAACAGGAAAAGGGTTTCTGGACCGTTGATATTCTAAGATCAACGGCCAGGATTGGTTCTTAGGTTGGGGCGGGTTATAAGAATTGGGTATTGGTTTGGGTTATGGGTTATAGGTAATGGTTTATGGGTTATTGGGCTAGGGTAGTCATTGGGCTAAGGTCCGAAAAATTAATAAAAGAGTCTATATGTTAAATGCCCATTTAATTTGATAAAAAATAATTTATAAAAATAGTTAAAGTGATGAAAAATGCTGTAACGACCTGACCGGTCGTTTTGCGTTATCGAACCCTGTTCCCCTAAATAAAACTTCCCATAGAGGCTTTTTTATGATTTATGACTTGCTGGGATTTGTGGTCCGAGATTCGGAGGTGTGTAGAGTGCTATAGGAACAAATGGTTCCTTAAGGTTGGACTTTAAGGCCAAGTTTGACTTCGGTCAACATTTTGGGCAAACGACCTCAGAATCGAGTTTCGTCGGTTCCGGTAGCTTCGTGTGATGATTCTGGACCTGGGCGTATGCTCGGGGTAGGGATGACCCGGGAGTGTTTCGGCGCCCAATATTGAAATAAGAAGTTCCTTAAGTTCCTATTGTGGTTTTGGGTGTGTTTTTGTGTTATCATGGTCCGAATGGAATTTCAAGATCGGGAATAGTTATGTTATATAATTTATGACTTGCCTGTAAAATTTGGTGTCATTCCGAGTAGTATAGGTCGGTTCGGCAAGTTGTTAGCGAAGTCTAGAAAACTTAAAGTTCCTAAGTTTGGTTCTTTGGGTTTTGAGGTGTGATTTTGAGTTTTAGCGTTGTTTTGGGTGTTCCGAAGGCTCGAGCGAGTCCCTATTATGATTTGGGACTTGTTGGTATATTTGGACGAGGGCTCGGGTGGGCCCAGGGGCCTCCCGGGCACCTAACGGGGCTAAAAACCAGCTAAAATAGCTGCTGGTGCACCTAATCTGGTGTGACCGTAGATGCAGTTGCCCAGTCGCAGGTGCGGGATGCTCCTGCGGTCCCAAGCATCGCAAGTGCGACCTCAGGTGAGGTCCCCCTTTCTTGCAGGTGCGGACAAAAGTCCGCAGGAGTAGAACCGCTGGTGCGGACATCCCTCCGCAGGTGCGAACCCAGCCCTTCCCATCTAGTTCCGCAGGTGCGAGCCCCAGCTCGCAGGCGCGAGACCGCAGGTGTGGTCCCCGAGCCACATGTGCGGAATCCCTGTAGGCCAGGCAGTATATATTCTTTGAAACTCGGGATTTCACCCCCTTCATTCATTTTCCTCCACCATTAGAGTCTTGTGAGCTTGGGGAGAGCACACCACAACCTAGCTACTGTCAAGGTAAGTTAATTCCACTTCAACACTAGTTTAATTCATGATCTTCTAGCTAAATTAACTACTAAATCATTGAAAAGTCAAGAATTGGGTAGTAATTTAGGGTTCTTGAGAAATTGGTGAATTACCCATTTATTGCCATAAATTCAAGTAGAAATCATATATTAACTATCCTTAGGCTTCGGGTGAGCGATTCCTCCGTGAGTTTTCGGAATTCGAGCGTGCGGGCCCGGGGTTGGATTTTGGGAATTCTTCAAGAATGTT
>ML338745.1:61377-80344 GCA_005239505.1 Nicotiana paniculata
CGAGGTGAGTCTCCTTTCTAACCTTGTAAGGGGGAATTGTCCCTTTAGGTGTTTAAATGCTATATGTGATAATTTTTGGGGGCTACGTACGTACAAAGTGACGAGAGTCCGTACGTAGCGACTATTACTATTATGTCCGGGTACTTAGGCCCACATCATGCCTTGTGTTTTACTTGATATGAACTATATGCGTAATGAATTAACGTTACATGTTGCTTATGTCCCCGTAGTTATGAAATTTTAGAAAAACTTGTAAGAAATTGTTCACGGAAAACTATTCTCTTTTAAAAAGGAATAATGTATGTGCATGTGACCGCTTCGCAATTTATATTCCGCTAGCGGAGTGTGATTTCCCCCACTCTTATGGGAACGGGCCGTACGCCACAACGGATTGAGAGATGCAGTTTTGGTACGGGCCATTCTATCCTCGGCAGTGCATAGAGAGGGATTGAGAGATGCACTTTTGGTACGGGCCGTTCGATCCTCGGCAGTGCATAGATGTGAGTAATTTGTGGATAGGTGCACTTCTGGTACGGGTCGTTCGATCCTCGGTAGTGCACGGGCTTGACTATCTTATGACTCCGACTGGTTGTCCTTACCCTGCATGCATATGATTTATTTGTTACTAAATTCATGAATATTGATGTGACAGATATTTGGGGAAAAAGTGAAGTGGTAATTGGTTTATTTATTCCTAGTATTCTTCCTGGATTTGAGTATCTTACATATATACTTGTTTCTTCACTGTCTTTGCATGCCTACTGTTTCCATTACATCCTGTTAAATTATACTGTTGGACCTTAGTGAGTGTCATGTCGACCACTCGTCACCACCTCTTCGAGGTTAGGCTGGATACTCACTGGGTACATATATATATTTATGTACTCATGCTGCACTTTTGTACTTAATTGTACAGGTTCTGAGGTTGGTGATTCTGGTTATCCGATCGGAGCTTGACATATATTCTGGACCTGACTCCACAGTGAGCTGCTTCCCTTGGCGATTTTCAGCAGTGCTATGGAGTTATCTTTTGTTTATTTCTGTCTACTTCCCTCAAACAGCAGTACAGCTTGTATCATCTTTTGTATATTCTACTGGTTCGCCTGTTGACTTGTGACACTAGTTCCTGACACACACATAGTAGACTATTTATTTTGGGACTGTATATATTGGATCATGATCATTGTGGCTGTATTTACTTAAGTTGGTTAATGTTTCCGCTTTTATTTAAATGATCTAAGTTTAGAACTTTGGGAATATGTGGGGTTGGTATGTTAAATAAGGATAATCTCACTAGTAAAGAACTGTTGGCTTGAGTGACACCGGTGTTGGGCGCCATCACGACCTGTGTTGGATTTCTGGTCGTGACAACATGGTATCAGAGCACTAGGTTCACGTAAGTCTCATGAGTCATGGGCAAACCCAGAAGAGTCTTGTTGATCGGTACGGATTCGTCTGTACTTATCTTCAGGAGGCTATAGAGTGTTAGGAAACCTCTCTTTGTTCTTATTTTATCGTGCAATCGATGATTTATTAAATTCATTCTTCTATTCTCTCACAGATGGTGAGGACGCGCGCATCTGATGTTCCAGACTCGGGAAGGGCCGCTACCCGCGCTGGCAGAGGCCAGGGGAGGGCACCAACCCATGGTAGGGGGCGAGGGCATCCCAGAACTATTCCGGTCCCGTCACTAGATGACCCTATTATAGAGGAGCAGGATGAGGTGCCTCCAGTAGATCCTGCACCAGTAGACTTTATGACGGCACCATGCTTCCAGGAAGTCATGGGCTGTATGATGAGATTTATGGACACTATGTCCTAGACTGGTTTATTTCCAGCAGATCCTGCCACTTCTCAGGCGGGAGGGGGAGTCCAGACCCTTACTGACCAGGCCACAGGATCGACAACAACATTACATCACACCCCGGGTACACTGCCCATGGGTGGTACCCAGCCTGTAGTAGCAGCACCGGAGACCAGACCAGCTGCGGATGGCAATCAACAGAAAATGTTAGACAGATGGACTCAATTGCACCCTCCAGTATTCAGGGGTGATCGAGGTGAGGATGCCCAGGACTTCATTGATAGATGCAAGGATAGACTGCACAACATGGGGATCCTAGCGTCCCATGGAGTGGATTTCACCAAATTCCAGTTAGAGGGCAAAGCTCGCAGGTGGTGGCAGTCTTATATTCTCAGCAGGCCAGCAGTTCTCCTACTGTCACTTGGGAGTAGTTCACACATATGTTCTTGGACAGATATATTCCACCCTCTGAGAGGGAAGAGCTGCGAGGAAAATTTGAGCGGTCTGAACAGGGGCAGATGTCCGTGACAAATTATGAGGCCAGATTTTCAGAGATGTCACGCCATGCACTTATGATATTACCCACCGATGCTGAGAGAGTGCAGAGGTTTGTAGCAGGGTTGAATCCAGGTATTAGATCCACCATGGCTCGAGAGGTGGATATGGGTACCCCTTATCAGCTCGTAGTGGAGATTACTCGAAGGATCAAGGGTTACCGGTCGAGGAGCATGGAGCAGGGAGCAGGGGCAGCAAGATAAGAGGGCCAGATTCTCTGGAGATTTCAGAGGCGCCCCAGCTAAGGGCAGGGGTCAGTATAGCAGTGGTCAACCCAGTAGGCCTTTATATTCAGCACCTCCACCACCTCCCCGAGGTGTTCCAGCGAGGCCTCATTTCAGTGCCATGCCATAGCGTTCCTACCGTCCTCCCGCCATTCAGAGTTCACATAGTGGTTATCCTATTCATCCGAGATCCTCCGATCCTTATTTCAGTGCTATGCCTGAGGGATCTCATTGCCCTTTGGCCATTCAGGGATCTTCTTCGGGGTAGAAGACTATGCCACCTGGGAGTTGTTATGAGTGTGGAGATCCAAGTCATATGAGGAGGCAGTGTCCCAGGTATAGGGGCAAGACCTTACAACAGGGCTATCAGCCGATGGGTCCGGCACCAGCAGTCCGGCCACTTAGAGGTGGAGAATAGGTCGGCAGGGATCGTCCTAGAGGTGGAGGCCAGTCAGGGGGAGGTTAGGCAACTCCTATTCACTCTAGTAGAGCCCAGTCTTCCGGTACTCCAGCTAGATTCTATGCCATTCCGGCCAGATCAGATGCAGTGGCCTCAGACGGCGTAATCACATGTATTATTTAAGTATGTGGTAGAGAGGCATCAATGTTATTTGATCCAGGATCCACTTATTCCTATGTTTCGGTCTTATTTTCTCATTTTCTAGACATCCCTCGTGAGTCCTTGGGCTCACCTATTTATGTGTCCACTCATGTGGGTGATTCTGTGGTTGTGGGCTGGATTTACTAGTCCTGTGTGATTTCATTTTTTGGGTTCGAGACTCGAGCGGATCTCTTATTTCTCGACATGGTTGATTTCGAGATTATTTTTGGCATGGATTGGCTATCTCCTTATCATGCCGTGCTAGATTTCCATGCCAAGAAAGTTACCTTAGTCGTGCCCGAGTCGCCTAGGATGGAGTGGAGAGGTTCCTCAGTTAGTACAGCCAGCCAGGTTATTTCATTCTTGAAGGCTCGAGCTATTTATGTGTCCACTCCTGTAGGTGATTTTGTGGTTGTATACCGAATATGCCGGTCCTGTGTGATTTCATTTTGTGGGTTCGAGACTCAAGCAGATCTCTTATTACTCGACATGGTTGATTTGGAGATTATTTTAGGCATGGATTGGCTATATCCTTATCATGCCGTGCTATATTGCCATGCCAAGACAGTTACCTTAGTCGTGTCCGAGTCGCCTAGGATGGAGTGGAGAGGTTCCTTAGTTAGTACAGCCAGCCGGGTTATTTCATTCTTGAAGGCTCGACATATGGTCGAGAAGGGTTGTCTAGCCTATCTTGCTTATGTGCGGGACACCACCGCTGAGTCTCCGACGATTGATTCAGTGCCAGTGGTTCGAGAGTTTGCGGATGTATTTCCTTTGGATCTTCTGGGCATGCCTCCGGACCGTGATATTGATTTCTGCATTGATTTAGCTCCAGGCACCCAGCCTATATCCATTCCTCCGTAGCGTATGGCTCCAAAAGAGTTGAAGGAGTTGAAGGAGCAGCTTGAGGAGTTGTTAGCTAAGGGGTTCATCAGACCGAGTGTATCACCGTGGGGTGCTCCAATTTTATTTGTGAATAAGAAGGATGGGTCTATGCGGATGTCTATTGATTACTGCCAGTTTAACAAGGTTACCATTAAGAACAAGTATCCCTTGCCGCGCATCGATGATTTGTTTGACCAGTTGTAGGGTGCTCGTGTGTTTTCTAAGATTAATTTGTGATCGGGGTATCATCAGTTGAGGATTCGGGCTTCAGATGTTCCGAATACTGCTTTTCATACGAGATATGGCCATTATGAGTTCCTGGTGATATCCTTTGGCTTTACTAATGCCCTAGCAGCATTTATGGACTTGATGAATAGGGTGTTCAGGCCGTATATTTATTCCTTTGTCATTTTCTTCATTGATGACATTTTGATTTACTCACGTATCCTGGGGGAGCACGAGCAACATTTGAGAGTTGTGCTCCAGACTTTGCGAGAATATAAACTATATGCTAAGTTCTCCAAGTGTGAGTTTTGGTTGGACTCTGTGGAATTTTTGGGGCATGTGGTATCCGGAGAGGGTATCAAGGTTGATCCTTAGAAGATCGAGGCAGTTCAGCGTTGGTCGCGTCCTACTTTAGCTACAGAGATCAGGATCTTTTTGGGCCTAGCATGCTATTATCGCCGATTTGTGGAGGGTTTCTCTTCTATTGCAACTCCATTGACTAGATTGACTCAGAAGAATGCCCCGTTTCGATGGTCTGACGAGTGTGAGGCGAGATTTTAGAAGCTCAAGACACATTGACCTCAACACCAGTTCTAGTATTGACTTCCGGTTCTGGGATGTACACAATATATTGTGGCGCTTCACGCGTTAGCTTGGGGTGTGTATTGATGCAGGAGGGGAGAGTTATTGCTTATGCTTCAAGCCAGCTGAAGCTTCATGAGAAGAATTACCCTGTGCACGATTTGGAGTTGGCGGTGATTGTTCACGCTCTTAAGATTTTGAGGCACTACTTGTATGGAGTGTCCTGTGAGGTTTATACATACCACCGTAGCTTGCACCACTTATTCTTAATTTGAGGCAGCATAGATGGCTTGAGTTGTTGAAAGATTATGATATCACCATTCTTTATCACTCGTGAACGACAAATGTGGTAACAGATGCTTTGAGGAGGAAGGCGGAGAGTATGGGTAGCTTGGATTATATTGCAGCAGAGGAGAGACCTCTAGCCTTGGACATTCAGTCCTTGGCCAACCGCCTAGTGAGGTTAGACCTTTCATAGCCTCGCCGAGTTTTAGCACATGTGGTTGCTCAGTCTTCGCTACTGGGGGAGATTAAGGCCCGACAACCCTATGATCCGTGCTTAGCAGAGCTTCGGGAGAGTGTGGTTCAGGGTAGGGCCAAGGAGGCTACTATTGGCGAGGATGGTGTTCTGAGACTTCAGGTCCGCTTATGTGTTCCTAATGTTGATGTCCTGAGGGAGAGGATTCTAGAAGAGGCACACATCTCTCGGTATTATATTCATCCTGGTGCTACGAAGATGTATCGTGACTTGAAGCAGCATTTCTGGTGGAGGCGGATGAAGAAGGACATTGTGAAGTATATGACTAGGTGTCTTAATTTCCAGCAGGTGAAGTATGAGCACCAGAGGCAAGGAGGCCTACTTTAGTAGATGCCCATTCCTGAGTGGAAATGGGAGCACATCGCTATGGACTTCGTGGTTGGGTTGCCTCGTACTTTGCGGAAGGTGGAAACGATTTGGGTCATTGTGGATAGATTGAACAAATCGGCGCATTTCATTCCAGTAGCTACTACATATACTTCTGAGAGGTTGGCCCATATCTACATTCGGGAGATAGTGTGGTTGCATGGTGTGCTGGTGTCCATTGTATCAGATCGAGGTCCTCAGTTCACCTCGCACTTCTGGAGAGCATTGCATAGTGAGATGGGCACCCAGATAGACCTTAGAACAACATTTTATCACCCTCAGACTGATGGTCAGTCGGAGCATACAGTTCAGATATTGGAGGACATGCTCAGGGCATGTGTGATTGACTTCGGAGGTCAGTGGGACCAGTTCTTGCCTTTGGCCAAGTTTTCTTACAATAATAGCTATCAGTCCAGCATTGAGATGGCAACATTTGAGGCTTTGTATGGTCGGCGATGTCGTTATCCTATCGGGTGGTTTGAGCATGGCGAGGCTAAGTTATATGGCACCGACCTGGTGAGGGATGCCTTGGAAAAAGTGAAGTTGATTCAGGAGAGGCTCCGTACAGCATAGTCCAGAAAGAAGAGTTACGCGGATCAGAGGGCGCGTGAGGTATCATTTATGGAGGGAGATAGGGTCCTATTGAAAGTCTCGCCTATGAAGGGTATTATGAGGTTTGGGAAGAAGGGCAAGTTGAGCCCGAGTTTTATAGGTCCATTCAAGGTGTTGAAGCGAGTTGGGGAGGTTGCTTATGAGCTGGCCTTGCCTCCCAGTTTATTAGGAGTTCATCCAGTTTTTCATGTATGCATGCTCCGGAGGTACCATGCCGACTTCTCTCACGTGGTTGATTTCAGCACTATTCAGTTGGATGAGAGGTTGGGATACGAGGAGGAGCCAGTTGCTATTATTGATAGACATGACCGCCAGTTGAGGTCAAAGAGAGTTTCTTCCATAAAGGTCAAGTGGAAGGGCCATCCAGTTGAGGAGGCGACATAGGAGTCCGAAGAGGACATGCGGAGAAAATATCCACACGTATTCAGCACTTCAGGTATGATTCTAGACCTGTTCGAGGACGGACGTTTTTTTAAGAGGTGGAGAATGTAACGACCGACCGGCCGTTTGCGTTATCGGACCCTGTTCCCCTAAATGAAACTTCCCATAACGGCTTTTTTATGATTTATGACTTGCGGGGACTGGTGGTCCGGGATTCAGAGGTGTTTAAAGTGCTATAGGAACAAATGGTTCCATAAGGTTGGCCTTTAAGTCCAAGTTTGACTTCGGTCAACATTTTGGTCAAACGACCTCGGAATCGAGTTTCGTCAGTTCCGGTAGCTTCGTGTGATGATTTTGGACCTGGGCGTATGCTCGGGGTGGGTTTCTGATGACCCGGGAGAATTTCGGCACCCAATATTGAAATAAGAAGTTCCTTAAGTTCCTATTGTGGTTTTGGGCGTGGTTTTGTGTTATCAAGGTCCGAATGGAATTTTGAGATAGGGAATAGTTCCGTTATGTCATTTATGACTTGCCTGCAAAATTTGGTGCCATTCCGAGTAGTATAGGCTGGTTCGGCGCGTTGTTAGGGAAGTCTAGAAAACTTAAAGTTTCTAAGTTTGGTTCTTGGGGTTTTGAGGTGTGATTTTGAGTTTTAGCGTTGTTTTGGGTGTTCCGAAGGCTCGAGCGAGTCTATATTATGATTTGGGACTTGTTGGTATATTTGGACGAGGGCGCGGGTGGGCCCAGGGACCTCTCGGGCACCCAACGGGGCTAAAAACCAGCTAAAATAGCTACTGGTGCACCTGATCTGGTGTGACCGCAGGTGCGGTTGCCCAGTCGTAGGTGCGGGACCGGTCCTGCGGTCCCAAGCATCGCAGGTGCGACCCTAGGTGAGATCCCCCTTTCTCGCAGGTGCGGACAAAAGTCTGCAGGAGCGGAACCGCTGGGGCGGCCATCCCTCCGCAGGTGCGAACCCAGCCCTTCCCGTCCAGTTCCACAGGTGAGAACCCCAGCTCGCAGGTACGAGATCGCAGGTGTGGTCCCCGAGCCGCAGGTGCAGAATCCCTATAGGCCAGGCAGTATATATTATTTGAAACTCGGGATTTCACCCGCTTCATTCATTTTCCTCCACCATTAGAGTCTTGTGAGCTTGGGGAGAGCATACCACAACCTAGCTACTGTCAAGGTAATTTAATTCCACTTCAACACTAGTTTAATTCATGATCTTCTAGCTAAATTAACTACTAAATCATTGAAAAGTCAAGAATTGGGTAGTAATTTAGGGTTCTTGAGAAATTGGTGAATTACCCATTTCTTGCCATAAATTCAAGTAGAAGTCATATATTAACGATCCTTAGGCTTCAGGTGAGCGATTCCTCCGTGAGTTTTTGAAATTCGAGCGTGGGGGCCCGGGGTTGGTTTTTGGGAATTCTTCAAGAATGTTAAATTATTGAATAAATAGGATAATTTCCCTACTCTGAGCATGCATTGATGTCATTGTACCATATTTGGCTAGTTGCGAGTCCTCGGGTGTAGAGTTCGGAGTTCGGGCGCATCCTTGGTCCGAGGGGTAGATTCGACACGAGGTGAGTCTCCTTTATAACCTTGTAAGGGGGAATTGTCCCCCTAGGTGATTTAAATGATATATGTGATAATATTTGGGGGCTACATACGTACAAAGTGACGAGAGTCCGTTCGTAGAGACTATTACTATTATGTCCGGGTACAGGCCCACATCACGCCTTGTGTTTTACTTGATATGAACTTTATGCGTAATGAATTAAGTTACATGTTGCTTATGTCCCCGAAGTTATGAAATTTTAGAAAAACTTATAAGAAATTGTTGACGGAAAAGTATTCTCTTTTAAAAAGGAATAATGTATGTGCATGTGACCGCTTCGCAATTTACATTCCGCGAGCGGAGTGTGATTTTCCCCACTCTTATGGGAACGAGCTATACGCCACGACGGATTGAGAGATGCACTTTTGGTACGGGCCGTTCGATCCTCGGCAGTGCATAGAGAGGGATTGAGAGATGCACTTTTGGTACGGGCCGTTCGATCCTCGACAGTGCATAGAGAGGTTGAGAGATGCACTTTTGGTACGGGCTGTTCGATCCTCGGCAGTGCACGGGCATGACTATCTTATGACTCCGGCCGGTTGTCCTTACCCTGCATGCGTATGATTTATTTGTTACTAAATTCATGGATATTGATCTGACAGATATTTGGGGAAAAAGTGAAGTGGTAATTGTTTTATTTATTCCCAGTATTCTTCCTGGATTTCAGTATCTTACATGTATACTTGTGTCTTAACTGTCTTTACATGCCTACTGTTTCCATTACATCCTGCTAAATTACACTGTTGGACCTTAGTGAGTGTCATGTCGACCTCTCGTCACTACCTCTTCGAGGTTAGGCGGGATACTCACTGGGTACACATATATTTATGTACTCATGCTGCACTTCTGTACTTAATTGTACAGGTTCTGAGGTTGGTGTTTCTAGTTATCCGACCGGAGCTTGACATATATTCTGGACCTAACTCCACGATGAGCTGCCTCCCTTGGAGATTCTTAGCAGTGCTATGGAGTTATTTTTTGTTTATTTCTATCTACTTCTCTTAGACATCAGTACAGTTTGTATCATCTTTTGTATATTCTACTAGTTCACCTGTTGACTTGTGACACTAGTTCCTGGCACGCACATAGTAGACTCTTTATTTTTGGATTGTATATATTGGATCATGATCATTGTGGCTGTATTTACTTAAGTTGTTTATTGTTTCCGCTTTTATTTAAATGATCTAAGTTTAAAACTTCGGGAATATGTGGGGTTGGTATGTTAAATAAGGATAATCTCACTAGTAAACAACTGTTGGCTTGCGTGACTCCGGTGTTGGGCGCCATTACAACCTGTGTTGGATTTTGGGTCGTGACAAATGTTATTTGTGCATGAAAATGTGTTAAGATAATTATTTATATTATAAGAATATGAAAGATCATTTTCGTGTAAAAATAAGATAATTTATGCATACATGGGCTTTTATTGCAAAGTTATTGCAATTATAACCTAAGTATGTAAATATAATTATACATAAAATAATTTAAGCTTAATATAAATATAAATGATAAAATTAAGCAATAAAATTATTATAAAATCTTTTGTGATGCAATTAGTAATTGTTTAGATAATAAAATGTTGGGATAAATTGATTTAAGGCCTTTAAAAATTATGAAAAAATATTGGTTGATGCTCATGCACTATTTTGAAAGTATATATGTATTTACAAAATATATATGAGAAAAATTGGGTATCAACACCGTCGAACTTGGCGGGTACGATATCGAATATCAACCCTGAACTATCATCAAGTCTCTAATTTTAGCAAACTTCGTGGCCGACTTTATGCCAACCCTCGTACCCGAAGTGGAAAAGGAACTTCTACTATAATCAGGTACATCATCGGGGGTATGGACCCCTTCATGGATGGTGCCTCGAATGTGAAAGGGTCTGGGCTCGACATTGTTTTGAAACTGCCCACGGGCAATATTATTAGACAATCAATTAAAGCTTCCAAATTGACTAACAACGAGGCTGAGTATGAGACTATGATTGCAGGTCTCGTGTCACGACCCAAAATCCATAAGGTCGTGATGGCGCCGGACACCGCTGTCAGGCAAGCCAATCATTAAATAGTTAAGCTAAATTTCCTGTTTTAGCATTTTTGAAATCATTAACTTTCACTTAAACACGTAACAATCAAATAAAATCCATTAAGTAAAAATAACAGTCCAATACTCCATTTTAATAAATTACATCCCAACACATCCCAGAACCCGGTGACACAAGTACATGAGCAATTTCTAAGATTTTTACAATTTCTGCAAAGCTTGTCCGAAATACAAATTGGACAAGGAATAAAAATGAAAATACAATACATAGAGGAAGACTCTGCCGACTGCGGGTCGTCTCCGAGTGATGAATCTCGTCTAAGTCTCCAAGTCAGCCATATTTCTATGAAGGTAACTATGAAACAAAATGCACAGCAAGTGTAGCATGAGTACGAAAACAACGTGTACTCAGTAAATATCCCGCCTAACCTCAGAGAGGTAGTGACGAGAGGTTGAATTAGACACTTGCTATAAGTCGGTTAATTATAATCAAGTGAGGTGCTAAGCATGAGTATCATAGACTATTAAATAATAATCAGGGATAAGAAACATCAGACTTATTTCACATTTTACACATCAATTCTTCTTCTTTTTAACTGGAAATTAAAAATTTCCTTAGGACGATAACATGTATAAATCACTAGAAATACGCAGCATTTATCACGCGCAAACAAAGTGCTAAGGGTCGAATGACACAGACCAACAATAATAAACTGCACACTGCCGAGGGTCGAACGAATCGAACCATAGATGCATCTATTTTCCCCGCTTGCGAATCGATCATGCGACGCGGTCAACATAATAATAATAAGGCTAACCTACTTGCGAATCATACCTGCGACTCAGGTGCTCATATGTACACGTATTCACATGATAAATCTGCATTTTTATCAAGAAAATAACTTCTCAAGAAAATGATAAAATTCTCTTTAGGTGAACATGAAGATAGTGTATAAATCATTTCTGGGAATTCAATTTCCACGTTTGATGAGGTTTTCAATTTTACAAATCAGGCCGGAAAACAATTACGCAAGGAAGAATAAATTCTCTTTCTAAATGATTAAGAAAATGAACTCTAGTCTTCTTAGGTTCAATTACTATTTCGATCATATTAGCGGTCTAATATTACTGGCAAGATCACAAGTACAACAAGTAAGGCATGCTAGTGGGTCCTAGACTACCCGGACATAAGCATATTAGTAGCTACGCACGGATTCCCGTTACCTCGTGCGCACATAGCCCCCGCAATTAATAGCATTTATTCATTTAGTTCACCTATGGGGGACAATTCCCCCTCACAAAGTTAGAAAGGAGACTTAAGTCGCTCAGAAATTCCATAACCGGCTTCCAAGCCCTTCCAACGACTCCAATTGATGCATAACGCCCAAAAACTATTCAAATAGTGGGAAAACCAATAAAATTCATTCTAATACTTGTAACAATTCAAATTATATAAGTTCCCAACTCCGCTCGAAAAGTTGACCAAAATGCCCTCGGGCCCACGTACCCGAATTCTGAAATTTCTCGAAGATAAATTCTACCCATAGCTTGACTAACTAAAATATACAATTTACTCTAATTTTCATGCTTAAATTCATGGCAAAAGTCCAAAAATCCAAATTCTAGGTCTTCCCCAAAATCCCAAATTTATACTAATTTTCCATGTCTAGATCCATGTAAGATCACATATTTAACTCAACAATAGGAAGAAATCACTTACCTGGTGTTTCTTGGTGAAAATCCTTCCTTGAGCTCTCAAAAATCGCCCAAGCCAAAAAAAAAATTGAAGAAAATGAGCCAAATCCGTTTAAAAATAGCACACTGCCCAGGCGATCCTCCTATGCGATCACATGACATCCTTCGCGATCGCATAGGCCAACCTTGCTGCCTCCCTGATTCTTCATGTGCAATCGCACTACGACTCCTGCTTTCACATAGACCAAAGCAACAACAGCCCCCCAACATGCTCTATGCGATCGCACACACAGCCCCGCGATCGCATAGGCCAAAATCCAGCGGCTTCCAATTTCCTCCTATGCGATCACACTCTTCTCCCTGCTATCGCATAAGAAAAATTCCAGCCCTCCAATTTTTCTTCTTCACGATCGCACTCCTCTGGATGCGATCGCAATGCACACCAGGGACACCAGAAAACAGCAGCAGCAAAACAGGGAAAAATGATCCGAAAAATTACCTCAAAACACACCCGAGGCCCTGGGAACCCCATCCAATTATACGACTCAGTCCCAAAACATCCCACGGACTTGCTCGAGGCCTCAAATAACACCAAAAAACGCCCAAACCATGAATCGCATTCCAATTCAAAGTTTAGGAACTTTGAAATTTCAAACTTCTACCTTCGATGTCGAAACCTATCAAATCATGTCTGATTGACCCCAAATTTTGCACACAAGTCATATTCGACATTACAGACTTGTTCCAAATTCCGGAAGTCCGACTCTGATATCAAAATTTCCACTTCCGGTCGGATTTCTCAAAAACCTTCAAATTTCTATCTTTAGCCAAATGACTTCAAAATAACCTACGGACATCCGAATTCACTTCCGATCGTGCACCCAACTCCAGAATCACCTCCCAGGCTTGGAATCCCAAACGGACATCAATAACTGTGAAATGCTTTCCAATCCAAATTTATGAAATCCTTCTAAAACACTAACTTCCACAATATACGCTGAAATGCTCCCGGGTTATCCAAAACCTGATCCGGACATACGCCCAAGTCCAAAATCATCATACGAACCTGCTGGAACCTTCAGATCCTGATTCCGAGTTCCTTTACTCAGAATCCCAATCTTAGTCAATTTCTCCAACTTAAGGCTTCTGAATGAGAATTTTCTTTCCAAATTAACTCTAAACTTCCCAAAATTCAAGTCCTACCACATCTACAAGTCATAATACCGAAAACGGAGCTGCTCATGACCTCAAACTTCTGAATGACGCGCTAGAGCTCAAAACGACCGATCAGGTCGTTACATCTCGAGCTAGCTAAAATCTTGAGAGCGGAATTCGTTGAAGCTAAATGCGAGTCCCTACTGGAAGTTAACCAGGTAAACGGAACCTTCAAAGTTCGAGAGGACAGGATGCAAAGGTACTTAGAAAAATTGCAGGTAACCTTGCACCACTTCAAAGAGTGGACTCTACAACATATACCTCGAGAACAAAATATCGAGGTCGATGCACTTGCCAATTTGGGATCATCGGTCGAAGAAGATGAGATCAACTCGGGAACTGTCACCCATCTCTCGAGGTCTATAATCGAGGAAGGACATGGTAAAATAAATTCTACAAGCTTAACCTTGGAATGGAGAAACAAATACATCGGATACTTGAAGAATGGGTTTCTACCGTTGGATCCCAAAGAATCGAGGGCCTTACGGACTAAATCCGCTCGATTCCTATTAGACGAAGATGGAACATTATACAAGAGATAGTCCATTGATAGTATGCTTGGGACCAGGAGATACTGACTATGTTCTGCGATAAATCCACGAAGGTACTTGTGGGAAGCATTATGGCGCCGAGTCACTGGTTCGAAAGGTCGTCAGAGCGGGATATTATTGGGATAGAATGGAAAAAGTCTCTAAGGACTTCGTTTGAAGATGCGATAAATGTCAGAGGTTTGCACCGATGATCATCAGCCCGACGAAAAACTTTACTCAGTCCTATCCCCATGACCATTCATGAAATGGGGAATGGATATCGTCGATCCTCGGCCCCAGGTAAAGCTAAGTTCATATTATTTATGACTGACTATTTTTCTAAATGGGTTAAGCAGAGGCCTTCAAAAAAGTTAGGGAAAAAGAAGTGATCGATTTTATATGGGATCACATCGCATGCCGACAAGCCGAGTGGGAACGGACACCGTATCAAAATTTCTCGAAGACCACAAAGTAAAGAGGATACTCTCGACACCGTATCACTCGAGTGGGAGCGGACAAGCCGAATCAACAAACAAGACTATCATCCAAAACCTGAAGAAAAGGCTAAACGAGGCTAAAGGGAAGTGGAGAGAAAAATTGCTCGAGGTCCTATGGGCTTATCGGACAACGTGGAAGTCTAGTACAGGAGAAACTCCATTTTCCTTAGTATATCACTCCGAAGCCTTGATATCGGTTGAAGTGGGAGAGCCCAGCTCCAGGTTTCGATATGCGACAGAGGAGTCAAATTACGAGGTTATGAATACCAGCCTCAAATTGTTAGATGAAAGACGAGAGGCTGCACTCGTTCGAATGGCTGCACAAAAGAACGAATGGAGAGGTATTACAACAGAAGAACTAAACTTTGACACTTCAAAGTCGGGGACGTAGTCCTAAGAAAAGTCACCATCAACACTCGAGACCCTAATGAAGATCAACTCGGTCCTAACTGGGAAGGACCCTATCAAATCCTCGACATAGTCGGGAAAGGATCTTACAAACTCGGAATAATGAACGGCGGACCATTATCGAATAACTGGAATATATCACTCCTCAAGTGGTACTATTGCTAAGGTATGACTTTATATTTTCTTTTCATTTACTTAAATATTTGAAACTAACTCATTGCAGGAATTCGATCCAAGAAATCGAGACCTCGGGTTTTAAAGTACGCGTTGCACTTTTTTTTCCCTTAGACCGGGTTTTATCCCAAATGGGTTTTTTCGGCAAATTTTTTAACGAGGCAACAATTATGTTCTACCTGAGGATAATTCAACAGTATCCAAGGCTTCTCTGCAATCAACCTCGAATACTGGGGGGAATCACCCCCGAATGTTATGTGTTCGAGAAATGTACCTAGTATCAATGGGTCTCGATAGGAAAATTTTGTAATGGGCCAAACGGTCATATGAACCGTGTCCATATAGATTAGCTTAGTCCTGACAACAAAACATGTACGCATGTATAAATTATTCAAAGAAGCATTCTCTTTTCTCGAACATCTCATGTTTAGAAGTAAATTTTCTACTATAAGAGTCATGTACTTATGATTCTGATCTATTGTGCAAAACTAACACTTGTGAAAAATGGCTCAAGGGACAAGTACAAGCATACCTCAAACACTCAGGGACTGCACACAATCGAGCTAACTAATTTCGAAATCATAAGACCTGCAAGAGGCACCCATCGATATATAGGCCAAGGCCACCATACTCGGGGACTAACATTTCGAACGAGATCGAAATGTTATCGAGAAATAAGTCCAAGAGACAAACCCGAAGGATACGTCCACATTAAAGGCTACACCCAAAATAACGCGGCTCAAAGACGTTCGACTTTCGCTATAAACAAACGGCCTTCAAATACTTTGAAAAATCGCTTAAATAAGGCTACCCTCGGCAAAGCAAACAAAAAAAGCCTTCAAGAAAATCAGCCCTCAAATAATTGAAAGGCTTCGATAATATAGGCCTTCGAAAAACCTCAAGGGGTATCAAATTATCTTAACACAAACATGTTAAGACACAAAAAACGAAAAAAGGGTTCCGATTATCGGACCCTCGAAAAACCCAATGGGTATAAAAAACATATGCTATGGCATAAAGAAATTTTCACTATTTCACTAAGTATTTTCGCCGAAAAGGGAAAAACAATAGTCATTTTTAGACGCCGAATCGGCCCAATCTAAAGAGCCTAGGGGCCAATCTAAAGAGCCTAAGTGCCGATCTAAAGAGCGTAAAGGCCAATACAATTAGAGTTCGAGACCTCGTTCTCACTCGATTCAAACCCAAGGGTTCCGCTATTTCAAGCTCAAATAAAAGTCAATTATAGCTTGAAGGTTCACCCAAAAACCCTAATGGGTATATTGCTGTCAGCTCGAAAAACTTAACAATCATTTGATAAAAACCTAAGGGTTTACTTTATCCTAAGTTCAAGATTCATTCAAACTTGGTTTTAAAGATAACACATCTATAAGTTCGATCGATCCACCCCCGAAATAAGGTATGGAACCAATTTTGAACTCGGGGACTTCCCCTTATAAGAATGAAAAACTTAAGGGTTTACTTTGACTTCAAACTAAAGTTAGTGAGATTACAGCTATGGAAATTTCCAACATTCTTAATAAAAACAGAAAGCATATCTAAACTTGGAACTTATGAAGGCATTCGAAGAAAAAGTTTCTCTATTATGTACAAAAAATATGCACAAGAGGCCAGTCAAGGACTTACAAAAAGAAGAGAAATTAAAATCTAACTACGATCGGGGCTATCCCCCTTGGGATTGACTTCCTCTCGAGCAGCTTCTTCAGAAGTAACTTCTTCTTCAGGACCCCCATTGGACCCGCCTCGTCTGCCTCTTTGCCATCATCCTCATCATTGGAGGGTGCGAGCTGCCTGGCTTCGGCTTCAAACTCCTTGGCCCGAAAAATTTCCTCAGAAAGGTCAAAACCTCGAGCATGAATTTCTTTGAGGGTTTCCCTACGGGATATGCGATTTTCCAAATCATTGCTCCACTTCTCCGAGTCATAATCCTCCCTTAGCTGCATTTGAACAACCTCAGCATCAGTCTGGTACATGGCGATGGACTTATCCTCCATGACCTTGGTGTTCTCGATTTCTTCCTTGGCCTCAGCAATCCCAGCTTCAAGTTTCTCGACCTTCTTGGTCTGGGCCGAACTTTTCTCTCAAAGGCTTTGAAGTTGGGCCTCAGCAGAAGATAGTTTGGCCAAGGCTTCCTCCTTTTCCGCAGCAAGGCGGTCCAGTTTCCCTTTCCATCAATCACAGTCGGCCTTGACCTGATCGACCTCTTCCCGGAGCATCTCGATCTTCTCCACCTTTTGCGGAAACTGAGATAACGAAGTGTCAGCTTCCACAGTCGAATCAATTCCATACTTTATCAGAAGGGTGGTTACCTGCTTATCTAATTCGGCCTCCTCTGCACGAGCCTTGGCCAGGTCAGCTTGAAGATTCTTTATGACCTCGTCCTTTTGGCCACAAGTATCTTCAGGGAATTTTTTTCTTTCCAGACCCTTTGGAGTTCGGCTTCAAACTAACTAAGGTCAGCTCAAAATTTAGCAGAGGCCTATACAAAGAAGAAAACACTAGTTAGATTTGTGAAGAAAGAGGTGAAGAAAAACAACCAAAAAGCGACTAGCACTTACCTTAGAAAAAAGACACCGGGCTTCCGCCATAAGGATCGAAGCGTCATTAATATCGGAGGCATCATCGACCCCACGAAGCAATCCCGGAATGGATCACCTACGCTAGAGCCTCCACTGATATCGAGAGTTTTTAGCCTTCGGCCCTCCCTAATTGCTTCTTCAGAAAATACCGGAATTGAAGGCAGTTGACCTGTTATCGTGGCCCCAAGTGAATTGCTCGGGGCGCTCTGCCCGATCTTCTATGTTTCGGAATTGGCCCCGCCCGTTGTGGAATTCGCTGATCGAGAAACCACCTCGACCTCAGGAGACCCGGGGTTCATCCTCAAATTTTTCTTTGAAGCCTCCTCGATATGAGGCTTGATTACAACGGGTGGCAGCTCGGAAGGTGGGAAACCTCGACGGCCTTCCTAGGGAGGACCATTAACGCTGAAGTGTCTTCTTCTTCTTCCTCGTCTTGATCTCTGAGCTTTTGGACCGTGTCCTACGAGAGATCGATTGTTTTTCTCCTCACCCTTCGAGGTTTGGGTTTGGAGACCTTGGACTGCGAGAGATCCTTTCACTTCTTATCCTTCTCCGGCCTCGGAGCCGGGGACTTGGCTTTTCCTTCTTCACTCGAAGGCCTCAAAATGGCATCTTTGGTCATACCTACATGAGGAAAGATTAGTAATTAACAAATCATGTAATTACTTCGGAATACGTAAGAACAGATCCTTACCATGGTTCTTGGCCTCCCACCTGCCCTTTGACAAATCCCTCCATGCTCGTTTAGCACAAGTAAAAGTGGAGGTAAGCTTTTGGATCCAGTCTTCAAAATCAGGCACCGCCTGAGGCATCCAAGGGACAACTGCATGATTAAAGATAAATGTTAGGCAAAATAAAAAGAAACACAAAAATCGAAAAATGAAAATTCACTTACGTTTGAGATTTCATTCCTTAGGGAACGACATCTTTTCCTTTGATATTATATCACAGGTCCTCACCCGTATGAATCGGCTCATCCATCCTCGATCTTTATCCTCGTCGATGCTCGAGAACAAAGTTTTTGTTGCTCGATAGTGAAGCTTAATTATCCCTCAATAAAGTCGAGGCCGGTACAATCGTATAAGATAGTTCAGAGTAAACTCTGACCCCTGATGCGAGACTAAATTGCATAGTTTAACATGTGATATACCTTACATTTTATGAGAATTAATGATAGAATTACACTTGTTATGTGCTTAATGGAGTTTCTTTCATGTGTAGGTTAATTGGAAATGGAAACAGAGCTAAATGGATGCAAATACGTCAAAAATACGCAAAAGGAGACGCCCGGGCGATAGCCGGGCGTTACAACCATAACACCAGGACCCATTGGCGTTAGAGGGGCGTTAGAGCCATAACGCCTGGCCCCCCCTGGCGTTAGGGGGGCGTTAGAGCCATAACTCCT